>CANXYC012953166.1:0-15465 GCA_948193065.1 Aleurites moluccanus | reverse complement strand
ATATATATATATAAAAGTAATTTATTAGATTACATGAAAATTGTTGGATGCTAATTAGATCAAACACAAAATCATCAAAATATGGTCTTGCTCTTCTTCCTAATCATAAAATATTATTTAAATATAATTTTTTCCACACTAAGAAGGACTGAACATAAAAGTATTCATAATATGGAATAAAAATAATATTTTGTATTATCGAATGGTAGAGAATTAATTGATTTTAAGTAATATTTCGAGTTTGAAAATTACGTATAAAGAAAATAAGTATTTGGAGAATTTATCATTTTTGTGGATTCATTTAGTTTGAAGTTAGATTAATTAAATCTAATTAACTTAAATAATATATAGTTATAAAAAAAAAAAAAAACAAATAATACTTTGCATTACAAATTAGAAATGATTACAAAATTAAACTTTAGCTTTAGGCCAAATTTTTACCAAAATTTGTTAGAATTCAACCACAACTTCTAATTTTATAAAATGTGTTGAGTTCAAGATTTGTTTGGATTTTACTCCCAACTATTGATTGTGATTATTATTTTTATTATGAATTCAATGGACATTTTAATTTTAATTAAATTCAAATTTTAAACTTAATATAATAGATAAAAATTAAGACAAGATTTATCACCAACTCAAATAACAATGCAATTATTTTTTTTTTCTTAAATATTTTTTTTTTAAATTTATTTCTGGTTAAAATTTGAAATTGAAAATAATGAATATAATTTCAATACTTATGAATTAAATATGATAGGAAAAACTCAACCGAACATGATTGCTTAAAAACTAAACATAATTGGTGGGAGATATGATAAGCTTGCGGTTACAACAACACATATTTCATGATTAACAGATTAGACAATGATCACATGTTCAGTACTATACTACTATTACCATTTACATTTGGACAGCTAAAAATCCAACTATTTTTATTTATTTATTTTTAAATTCCTTTGTCACAACAAAAACATTGTCTTCTACAACAACATGCCAAAAACTAAAAACTAAAAATAAAAATAAAAAACATAAAATATTACCGTGAACCCATTCTCACCCATCATGAACCAATTCACCAACGAAGCCTCCCAGATTCACCATGAACCCATCTCTCTGTCTTTCAGTACTAAACCAAACCCACCATGAACCCATCTGTTTGTCTTTCAATATCATCACTATCGCTAGGCTAGCAGCCGTCCGGGGCCTAATTAGTGGCACGACCTCGCCGCAGTCGAAGCTCATTCCTGGTCCTCACGAGTCGTCGCTGATGTACTTTGTGGAATTCCAGTCGTAAGCTAGATTGTCTACGGATCTTCAACGTTCATGAAACCAGATGCTAAAAAGCGAAAATTAGGGTTTTTCAAAGAAATGATTGATCTTAAGGTCACATATGTTCTGTTTGATTGATTTAAAGATTTTATCTAATTAAATCAATCTTTTGTGTTCGAAAAATATTAAATAAATTAAATTATTATTATAATAAAATTATTAATTTAATTTAATTATTTTTAATTTATTAATTTTAAATTAAATATATTTTTTTATAAATTATTATTATTTGATTATAAATTTTAAAAAATATAATTAAAATATCAATGATAAAAAAATTTTAAAAATAATTTAATATAGGCTATAAAATTTATTTATTTTATCTAGTAATATAGTAATATATATATATATATATATAATTTTAGTTCGATTCAATTTAAAATTAAAAAAAAAAATTATAAATTAAATTAAAATTTTAATTTATTTTATTTTTTAAATTAAAATCAAGTCATATAATTATGAAATATTGAGATTTTAATTTAATTTAGTCAATTTAATTTAATTTAATATGATTTAATTGATCTTTCATCCTTAATTGGTTTCAGATAATTGGGTTGAGTAAGGGAATAGAAGTAGTAGACGAGTGTAGTATAAGTTGATGTAGTCAACGAGTTAGAGATGGCCGCGTCTCCGATGATAGAGACTAAGAGGAGGGAGTTTTAAGTATGAAACAGAATGGTCATTAGGTGTTTAATATCTAATTTGGAAATTGAAAGTGAGAATCTAAGTTTTGATTTGGTATTAGAAATTTTAATTTTGTGGGTTTTGAAAAGAGAAATTTTTTAAAAAAAATTGATGAATATTTTAATTTTTTTTATAGTATTTAATAATAAAAATAAATAAAATAATTAATTTATATAATAAAATCAAAATCAAGGAACTATTTAATTAGTTTTTTAAAATAATGAATTATTTCATTAATTAAACCTTTAGAAAGAAATAGTAGAAAAAAAAAAAAAAAAAAATAGACTGACTGACTTCCTTTCTCTCTCAGCGTAATCTTTCCTCTCTTCTTTCTACCTCCAGATGCTCCAATCATCAAGGATCGCCAGATAGTGTCAAATTCCCATTTTACCCAACCGACACGCTTCACCACCACCATAGCCGCCATTAGAATTCATGTATAACAAATTCACAATTCTAGGGTTTCTTTGCTCTGGTCTTATTCTCGGTACTGGATAGTGGATAAATGCTAATTCCTGGAATTATAGGGTTCCAAACCCTTTTCTTTGTGTTTGTTTTAGTTTTTTGCCTTTGGTTACACCATAAGTGGCTCAATGCTGTGGCTAGGAAAGAGGAGATCAAGCGACTTGTCGATTCGGTCTCCAAAGAGTCTACCTTGGCTGAGTTTGAGGCTGTTTATGAGTATAAATATTACCCAAAATCGCGCCATTGCGCTGTGTGTTTCTGCCCCACCACCACGCGCTGTTCCCAATGCAAATCCGTTAATTACTGGTGCGTTCTTTGTATTTGTTACTTCAATTTTTCAAGTGCTTGTTTTATATATTTATATTCGTGTGGATTGTTCTTGTTTAATTTCAGAATCGTTAAATTATAAAGTTGAAATGGTAGTAGGAATAGGATTTATAAATCTTATGAGAGGAATTTGTGCTCTTGTATCTGTTGTTGAGTAGATATTATTTTTCTTTTTTAATTTTTATGTTAATTGCAATGGGATTGGTTTTGCTTTAGTCTTTTGTTGCTGATTGAACCAATAGAAAGGGCATTAAATAGATGGGGTGCTGAAATTTAGGGAGGAATTCATCATTTTAAGTTGCAAGTGTGAGGGAATATGTAAATTGCAAGTGGGTGGCGGATATGTCATTGGTCAATGAAGAATGTTGTTGTCTAAGAATCTTGACAGTTCTTGTGTTGGGCGTTGCTAATTTATTGCTAAAGTGGTATATTCTTGTTATGGATGGTAGTGGAAATGGTTTTCAGGCATGGTTGCTTCAAAGTGAATAACTGATTTTTCATTTTAAGTCACCGAGGCCCAAGCTTTGTTCCATGAATATGCCTGTCCCCTTGTGGTTTACTTTGCTTCCTACTTACCTGTCTAAAGATAAATTAAATTGAACCTAATTGGAATTTTAGATCCACTGGATGGCATCGTCAAGACCAAACTACCAATAATGTTCTTTTTGGGACCATTTAGATCCTGAATTACCAGTACTTCCTTTAAAGTTCTGGCTAGAACTATTATCTCTTTTAAGAGTTTGACTTTATAACTACAGCTATGGTCATGTGGTTTTGGATGCTTATTTAGATTAACTTTAATATTTAGTTGTTTAATGCAGTTTTTGTTGTTCTCCTGGTGCTCTTTTTTGTTCATATCTTATGTTCATATGGCTTCTCTACTTCATAGTTTTTCTTAATTCATTCAGAATGGAAGTAAAGCATAAACTATTTGTTTAATTGCTGATGATTATGGAGGAAAGAAACCAGTATGGTGCAAGTGGGATTTGGTTGAAAAAGATTAAATTGTGTAAGTTTTTCAAAATGGAATATGAGATTGGTGGGCTAGGCTATACCTCTATGTGGATGATGGTTATTAGTTAATAAACTTGGACCTCATTCTTCAATAGGGTTTGAATATTTTTCCAGCTTGATATTAACAGGGTATAGAACAAATATTATTCTCCTGCCCAATCAGACATTTTCAATTTGGTAACTCAAAAACAAAATTTAGCCCACAAACAATTAAAATACTGGCATAAAGCAATAGGCTTAGAGTGGTATGTTTATCAATTTCCATAAAAAAATTTGGAAAACTAATTTGATTAAATTTCCATAAGTATGTATATTAAAAACATATAGATAGATTTTAATTTCAAAGGATTTGGTTTGTACATAGTAAATAAATTTTTTTATTAAATGAATTAACCTTTTTGATTAAAACAACATGTTCTTCAAAAATGAGAGCAAGTCCACCGGTTTGAGGGTGGAATTTGCCATTTTGTTGTGAAGAATTAGTATGCAAAAAATTTAAGTTTTTCAGATCTAAACATTTTGTAGTCTTTGTATTTGTAACCAATCAAACAAATAAACTGAAAAAATATCCAAACTTTTGTTTTAGCTTATTCCATAATCTATACGAAATTAGCAATTTCCTTTTTTCCTTTTTTTTTAAGAAAAAAAAAAATAAAAGGATGGAAACAGTTAATATTAATTCTTGATGAATCTGTATTTAACTCAATCTCATTAAATTCTGAACTTTTCTGTTGCTGACCAAGATGCTGCATATTGATATGATATTCAGTTTTTATTTTTTTTGCCCTTCTTTTTGTTTTTTTTTGGTTTTAAATATTCAACGATCAATCTAAGATTTGCAACTCAATTGTGTATTATGAGTTCAAGGAAGAAGGGGTGATATTCAACCATTTAATCTGGTTCACCTGCATTGGTTGCATGCATGAATATTTTTTTGTTTGCAAATCCTGTGGAATTAACAAAGCATATACATGAGGAAATCCCATGGTGCATGAAGTTTGCATACGATATTATACTGGTAGTTGAGACACAAGAGGGAGTCAATAGAAAGCTGAAGTTGTAAAGGAGTACTTTAGAGTCCAGAGATTTCAGGTTAAGTAAAATCAAGACGGAATATATGCATTGCTGGTTTATTGAAGACCAAAATAGAGATAATGAGGGAGTTAGTTTTGATGAAGTTGCATTATCCTAAATCACCCATTTTAAATATTTAGGCTTAATTCTCCAACAAGATGGAGGTTGTGAAGAAGACATTAGTTATAAGATAAAAGATAAATGGTTGAAATGGAGGCTTGCCTCGTGACTCCTATATGACAGCAAGATTTCCAATAAAATGAATGGAAAATTTACTGTATGACTATTCGACCAACTATGCTATACAGTAGTAAATGTTGAACAGTATGACCGAGATGGGAATGCTAAGATTGATGTGTGGTCATACTCTAATGGATAAGATTCGTAACGTAAGTATTAAAGAAAAGTGAGAGTTGCTTGATTGAGAATAAGATGATAGAATGGAGATTAAGAAGATTTGGACATGTGAAACGGAGACTGAGGGAGGCTCCAATGAGAAAGGTTGAACACATTCTGATAGAAGAGAGAAAGAAAGGAAGAAGTAGACTTAAACTAATTTGGAGGAGAAAAGTACAATATGATTTAGATGCACTTCAATTATCAGAAGACATCGCCCAAAACCGTTTGGAATGAAAACAAAAAATCTATATAACTGACTCCAATTAATTTTGAGAGTAAGGCTGAGTTGAGTTGCAAATTGTGTGGAATTAAGCTCACAATGTTCAACACTGGCTTTAAGCTACTATAACAGTCTTTTGTAGGCATGGCCTGTGATCATGAAGTAAAACATTGGTCACATATAGTAGTTAGGAATGTGCTTTAGTTGAAAAAGAACATTTATTCAGACTTTTGTAGTTTATGATATTTGCCACAACAATGTGGAAAATTTCTACTGTCAGTCTCATCTTTGCTGTTTTGTGAGTGGATTCAAATTTCTTGGTTTTTGTACATAGAGCACTGTAAATATGACACTGATGTTGGTTTTTGATAAATGAGAATATAAACCAACAACTTATCCTACATGAATTTTTGCAATTGTTTCTGTTTTTGGTTGGGTAGGCTAGGGTGGGTTTATTCACAGGTTTAAGGAAGACAGTTTTTTCATATGATGTTTTCTTTTTCGTGTTTTTTTAGAATGCTATGCCTCTGAGCAACTTCTTGAATATCTTTTGTTTAATGGTTTGAAAACATTATTCCTCTAAGCCTGAGTTGTTTGCTACAGTTAGTCCTATTTAAGCTGGAGCATGAACCTCATTGGGTTTACATTACTTGTGTGCCTAAAGTTACAGTTCTATAGTGAGTTACATTGCTTGTGTGTCTAAGGTTACAGTTTTATAGTGAGACTGCTATTTGTAATAAATGCTTCAGAAAATATGACTGCAGCTTAGGCTTTTGATTTTTCCTTAATGAATATCAATTGTGTTTGCATTTGAATATGCATAATTGCACTAATTGTGTCTCCTTGTTGTATTGACCACTAAATTTACCTCTTTTGTAGTTCTGGTAAGTGTCAAATAATTCACTGGAGACAAGGTCACAAGGATCAATGTCGACCTTTAACTACCACAGTGCATTTGAAGCAGGAAAGTGAATTTTGTGAAAGATCTTCAGAAGAACAATCTGAAATGCATCTTGCAGGAAGTGAATTATTAACTAATGTTTCTATCAATAAAGAACTTGGTTATAGTGGTACAGGAAGATCAGAGAGATCCTCTGAAGATGTTTTACCAGATATGCCTGGCAGTACAGCTAGTAATGAGGAAATGCAAGAAACTAAACTGCCTCCTCCAAAATCTACCAAGACGACGGTCACTTGTGTAAATGGTGTTTCTCGTCCAAGTAAATTAAATAAGATGAAATCCAGTTATACTGATGAAGTGGTTGACTGTGACCCTCAGCTTCCAAATGGCAAGGTCATGTCTGATGATGTCCGGCCAACCAAATTGACCCATAAAAAGTCCATTAGAAGAGCTGCATCATTAGAAATGTTAGGTGCTGACACTTCAAAGTGTAAGAGCTCAACATCCTTGGGCAGTTTGAGATTGGATTCTGTAACAGATGATGGGGAAGATGATTCACGGCTAACTAAGGGTAAAGATGCCAGATCTTTGTCGTTTAATGCTTCCAATGATCATTCACGAGACGCTTCTAATGGCTTGAAAAATTCCATATGGAGAAAAGTTCAGCAGTTGAAAGCCAAGCAATCCCACAATCATGAGGTTCTTATACATATTTTTATGGTGTGCTTGAGGGTGTTTATTATGATGTGCTTATCCTGAGTACATATATTCTGTTAAGATTATAGTCTGTAATTTTGTTCAATTTTTTTGGCAGAGAATCTTTTCATACGAACTGTTTGTTAATCTTTACTCTTGTGATGAAGAACTAAGACCATTTGGGCTCAGAAATTGTGGGAACAGGTAAGGAGTTTTAATGTAGAGCTCATATTCTGGTGGTTTGGATTGGTGCATGCCTTTTTTTTATTTTATATGCTAAAGCCATGTGGTAAGTCATTATGCATGGGCTTGATAAATTGATTAGTTGTTTAGATCCTTGATAGTTGGACTAGTGGTTTCTTCATTTTGACGAAGCTTCTTGTTGCCATTTTCTCATTTATCCCTCTTAGAAGCATGCTTTTATTGGCTTACTTTTCCTAGAATGAGAAGTGTGTTTTATGTTTTTAGGTGTGTAGTTTCTTGTTTTGGCAGTAATATAATTTTGCTTGAAATTTTTGTAGTTGTTATGCTAACACAGTGCTCCAGTGCCTGGCATTTACTCGGCCTCTGACTTCATACTTCGTTTGCGGGCTCCATTCCAACACATGCAAGTTTGCCTTCCTGATTCCTTTGAGAATTTATTGCTAGTTTATTACTGGAAAGGTTCCATCATCTTATGGTATTTGTCTTTTTTACCAGGTCGAAAGAAGGAGTGGTGTTTCATTTGTGAATTTGAACTTTTGATCATGAAAGCAAGGAAAGGGGAGTCCCCTTTGTCACCAATTAGGATTTTATCCAAAATTCAAAAAATTGGTAGTCATCTTGGTCATGGGAAAGAAGAAGATGCCCATGAATTCTTGAGGTGAACTGGTCATGATAATATTGCTGGTCCATATATTCTCGTTCAGTATTAAAACATTAAATTTTGTTTGTTCTAAAATGTGTATGATGGTGTTAGTTATTGATGTGGCAGGTATGCTGTCGATACAATGCAGTCTGTATGCCTTGAGGAAGCTGGGGCTTTGGGCCCATTGGCTGAAGAAACAACTCTAGTAGGACTAACTTTTGGTGGTTACCTTCGATCGAAGGTTGTTTATTTGTGTCTTTGCCTCTTTGGTGATACCCTAGTGGTTACATTCTTATTTAACTGATATCCACTCCATTGAAGATCAATCCATATTACAATTCTTCCGTTAATATTGTGCTTGGGACTCTCAGATAACTTGCATGAGGTGCCTTGGGAAATCTGATAGATCTGAACGGATAATGGATTTAACTGTTGAGATAGATGGGGACATTGACACTCTAGAAGAAGCTCTTATGCAATTTACAGCTGATGAAATGTTGGATGGAGAGAATAAGTACAAATGCAGCAGGTTTGTTCATTAGCTCGGGTCTTTGTTGCTTAAGAATTATAGGTGTTTGAAGGTTAATTTCATTGCCTTTTATCTGTCATTAGGCTTCATTTGGTTAACACAATGTTTGGTTAGATAGCAGAAATTAAAGCTTAAAATGCAAGAATGTTATTTTTTCTTTTTTTAGAAAGCAACAATTAGTTCGATTGCCCTTTTTCTTTTCTCCTGTGATTCTTATATATGTTAACTATACTTATTATTATATTTGCTTTAAGAAAAAATCAAAGTAATAATTTTTGGAAATGGTAATTATAAATAAAAAAGCAGTCATGCCCAAGGAAACCTTTAGTTATCTTTTTCAAATAGTTCCAAAGATGCTTTTTTCCTATAAATGTATTTAGAAATATTGGGATTGTTTGGATGCCCAATTACAAAAACCAATTGCCATTTAAAAATACACGCGTTGGCAATTAAAATTTTTTTGAGTGTTTGGATGACCAACTATTAAAAACCAATTGCCGATTTGTTTTTTTCAAATCGGCAAAATTTGATAGTAGGTAGGAGTTATAATTGCCGATTAGAACTTTTATCAACTAAAAGAAATACTTTTTTTCCAAATCGGCAATTATCAATCGCCTATCCAAACATTCCATAATAGATCTAACAAGTTTTGGTTAATCAGTTTGATGTTTTAACCACACAAATTGAATTCTACAACTCATTATTATTATTACTGTTGTTTTTGAATCAGATGTAAATCTTATGAGAAAGCTAAGAAGAAGCTGACAATAGTAGAGGCACCCAATATCCTTACAATTGTGTTAAAGCGCTTTCAGGTGATTATGTAGTGATTTAATACCATCATGGTAATTCTTTGACGGAAGGTGAACTTATACTTTTCATGCAATTTTTTCAAACATTACTGGTTCTATGTTCTTTTCTGGCAGTCTGGTAATTTCGGGAAGCTGAACAAGTCAGTTTGTTTTCCTGAGGTCCTTGACATGGCTCCATATATGTGTGGGAAAAGTGATAAATCTCCTCAGTACAGTCTTTATGCAGTGGTTGTTCACAGGGATAGAATGAATGATACTACTACGGGTCATTATATCTGTTATATAAAGACTTCCCATGGTGAATGGTTTGGAGTTAATGACAGCATAGTACGTGACTATTTGCCTTTCTTGTCCTGCATAAAATTTCTATTTGAATTGAAGCTTCTGGCTTTTCATTTTCCTCTTTTTTTTTTTTTTTTTCAGAGCATTGGGGAAGGGGGATTTGAACTTGGTTCTATTGCCCATATAGTATATGAATTTACCTTTAACTATGCCTAGGTGTTATCTTTTCTCTCTCTCCCCCCAAAAAGGAAAAAAATAAGTGAAGGAAACATTAGGGAAAGAAAAGGAAAATGATCCTAGACCTGATAATTAGGGATTATTATGATGAGGTTCAGATTTATTTTCAAATCAACGAATCTTATTGGCGGAGCCTTATATTTTGTAGGTAATGCCTGCTGAATTGGAGAGGGTCTTATCAGAAGAGGCATACATGCTCCTTTATGCAAGGTAAAATGACTCTGCATCTCAGTTTGACACGATCTTATTTTTGTGTTTGTTTACATTTTGGCTCTCATGTTAAGGCACCATCCACGAGCCCCAGCTCTATCGAAAAGCGATGGAGAGACTTACGGTGTGAAGCCCAAGAAAAGGAATTTGGAAGCTGTTCCTTCCAGCCTCGGTACTTCAAAGGCAAAGTCTAAGTCCAACATTACAAGTGCTGATCCTTCAAAGCCACAACAGAAGCTTGGAAAATACCCAGTCTGGATGACTCCGAATTATTTGACCAACACTAAGTTGCCTGATCCAGACGATTGGAAATTCCATTCTTTCGATTCATCAAGTGAGAGTTCTTCCCTTTTCAGTTGGTCGGATGCAAGTTCTTGCGGCACTTCGAGCACCAAGGACTCTGTGAAGAGCGAAGACTTCTCCGATTTCCTATTTGGGGAAACTGGCCCTGGTTGGTACGACCATTGTGGGCTTTCAGCGGATGCCATTGCTCCTCCATTGTATATGAATGTTGGTGCAGACTTGCATAGGAGAAAGGATAGTTGGAGACAACTGCACCCAGGGAATGACTGGAGATAGGATGTAGGAGGGCATGGAAACCCTGCATTCTTTGTATACTGATATAATTAAAAAAAGAAAAAGAAAAGGAAAAAAGATTGTGGAGAAGTTAACCCCCCAATTTTGGTTAGTAGTGAACAGTAGGTAACCTGACTTGGAACAATTAGTGTAGGCTAACCCCTCCCATATTAGATATGGTGATGTATTATTAGGAGCAAGGTGGGAACATATCAACTCAAACATTTTGTTGAGGTTTGAGTTGAGATAAATTTTAAATTTCTAGATATTGTTATTATCAGTGAACATTGTATTAATCATCAATTCTTTTTTATTCATTCCTGTTCTAATTGATATCATTAATCCTATTCACTCCAAGGTTCACATATCCATAGATTTTATGATAACCAAAATAAGTTATTTTTAAATTAATTTAATTATTTTATTTGAACCATCATACTTCAAAAATTGTAACTTGAATTCTTAAAAGATCCTTATAATAATATTGCAGCTGTTTTTGAGGCTATGGCTTTGAGAGCTGCCATTCAATTTGCAATATTTTGATTCTGTTTTTCTTATTCATATCAAGACGAGAATGTAAGGATAGTTAATGATTTGGCAAGAAAAGCTCTTGATTTCCCCTTTTACTGTAATCTACATGTTAAAACTGATTGAATTCATGTTAGGTATATTAAATAACCTTAATATATGTTCTAATATAAGTTTTAATAGATAATGGATCTTTATAGTGGGTCTAATGGGCAAGAGTCAATTAACTGGTTTAACTGTAATATAATCCTATAAATATATTAGTTAGGGGCAGCATGTTAGGTATTCCAAATTAGATATTTAGGGTGTAATACTTCAAGCAATCGCATATTGTTTGACCTAAAACCCTAACAATCTTGAAGCAAGTGCCGCAACTGTGAGAAATGAGATCATTTCATTACAGAATGTAAGGCTCATCTAAAAACTAGATCTAACACACCAAATAAAGAAATAAATATGATAGTACAGAATACTGAGTCTCAGAATTTTATTGCTATGATCGGAAAAAGTGGAAATGCTAGTACTTCTCCAGAATAGTGGTTAGATACAGAAGCCACATGCCATGTTTGTAAGAACAAAATGTAACTTGATGATGCTACTGAAGTTAATGAGACTATCATTGTGGCTGGTGGAGACAAAGAAGTAGTGACTTACACTGGTACAACAAACATAAGGCTCTCTTTAGGTAAAATTCTGACTCTCAAAAATATTAAAGTAGTTCCATCTATCTTAAAAAATTTAATCTCTATCAATCTTTTAGATATTGCTGACATGAACACTTTAATTTCTAATGGTAGAGTAACTTCATCTGTTAACTCTTGTTATTTTTGATATGCTTATTTGGTAGGTGGTATGTATAGACTGAATTTAGCAAATGAAACAGTTAGTCATGTTAGTTCAAATTTAATTGATCCAAAAATTTTGCATAATCGATTAGGACATGTGAACTATAAGAAAATGGCTAAACAAGCTAAAACTCATAATATACCATTAGATATTTCGATCAAATTTAACAGATGTGAAGTGTATGCTCAAACTAAAATTACTAGAAAATCTTTTCAGTCGGCCTCTAGGAGTACACAACTTCTTGAACTAATACATTCTGATTTATGTGATTTTAAAAGCTTCACAACTAGAGGAGTTCGGAAGTATTTGGTAATATTTATAGACGATATTTCTAGATTTTGTCATATTTATCTGTTAAAATCTAAAGATGAAGTATTTGATAAATTCAAAATTTTCAAGAATCGTGTTGAAAATCAATTAAACTTGAAAATTAAAAGAATTAGGAGTGACAGAGGAGGAGAATACAAATTGACAGAGTTCAAGAAATTTTGTAACTCTCATGGCATAACACTCGAAACTACTACTTCTTACTCACCTCAATCTAATAGCATAGCTGAACGTAAGAACAGGACGTTAACTGAAATGTTAAACTTTATGTTATTGACAGCTGTCATGCCTTCTTGTTATTGGGGAGAAGCAGCTTTGACTGTATGTCACATCCTGAATAGAGTGCCATATTCTAAGACAAATTCAATACCTTGTGAATTATGACATAAACATCCTTGTAGTTATGATACTCTAAAGACTTGGGGCTGTATTGCTTATGTTAGGATACTAGACCCTAGGAGACCAAAGGTAGGACCTAGGACTAACACATGTGTATACCTAGGTAGTGCAGAGGATAGTGCAGCTGATCGGTTTTTGGATCTATCTACCAATGTGGTTATAGAATCTAAGGATGCAGTATTCTTTGAGGATAATTTTCTAAAAGATCAAGGATTGACTTTACCTGGCACTGCAAAAATTAATTCACAACCTTTAATAGAAATTGCACCTAATTCCTCCGACACTCCTTAAATTAATGAATCACTACCTTTAAGAGTATCTACAAGAGAAAGAGTTCCCAAAATGTTTGGTGAGGATTTTGTCACTTACCATTTAGAGGACGATCCATCTACTTATAAAGAAGCGATGAGATCTAGGGACTCTTTGTTATGGACAGAAGCCATTAATGATGAAATGAGTTCTCTGTTACAAAATCAAACTTGGAAACTAGTCGATTTGCCAAAAGGGGCTAAGACTATAGATTGTAAGTGGATTTTGAAGAAGAAAATAAATCCTGACGGATCAATAGCACGGTATAAAGCACGTTTAGTAGCTAAAGGATATACTCAAGTCTGTGGCATAAATTATTTTGATGTATACTTACCGGTCTGTCATTTGACTACTATTAGAATTCTTCTTGTATTGGCATCGATTGAACACTATGTTGTGCATCAAATGGATATAAAGACAGTTTTCCTAAATAGAGATCTAACAGAGAAAATCTACATGAACCAACCTAAAGGGTTTGTCATGAAAGATTTAGAAAATAAAGTTTGTAAATTAAACAAATCTTTGTATGGTCTAAAACAAGCACCTAAATTGTGGTGTCAAAAATTCGACAAAGTTGTAACGAGTTTAGGATTTAAATCTAGTTATTCTGATAAATGCCTTTACTTCCATTTTGTGTCGAATAAGGTTGTGATTATTTGCTTATATGTGGATGACATGTTGATACTTGGTACAACTCTTTTTATTGTAAATGAATTAAAAGGCGAATTAACTAAAACCTTTAACATATCAAATCTTGGTATAGTAGACACCATTCTTGGAATGAAAGTAAGTTTTCGAAGGCAAGGTATCACCCTTAGCCAAACTCATTATATTGAGAAACTACTTTTTAAATGGGGATACAGTGAGTGCAAAGTGGTTGAGACACAATATGACCCTACTAAAAGACTAAGCCCTAATGAATGAGTTAGTGTGAATCAGTTGGATTATTCCAAACTGATTGGTAATCTCATGTATGCAATTACTTGCACAAGACTAGACATAGCCTTTACAGTTGGCATGCTAAGTCGTTTCATTAGTAATCCTAGTCAAAAGCATTGGAATGCCTTATCGAGACTAATGTGATATCTTAAGGGTACTCTAAATTATGCTTTATGCTATAATGGCCATCCTCCTATCTTGGAAGGTTTTTCTGATGTATCATGGTGTTCAGAATTTGGAGATAGTAAATCTACTAGTGGTTATGTTTTTACACTGGGTGGAGCAGCTGTGGCATGGAAATCCAAAAGATAGACTTATATTGCTTTATCGTCTATGGAATCAGAACTATCAGCTCTAGCTTCGGCAGAAGGAGAAGCAGAATGGATAAAAGATTTTATCCTGGATATTCCATTGACTTGTCTAAAGATTAATTCTAAGTTTGTTCTGTGATAATCAAGCTACAGTTTCAGTAGTGAAAAACTCACTCCTTAATGGTAAGAGGAGGCATATTAGGCTGAGACATGCAACGCTGAATTATCTTATAGAACAAGGTATTATCACTTTGGTTGATGTGCGATCGAAGGATAATATTGCAGATACACTCACAAAAGGTTTGAACAAAGATTGAATATTCAAAATTGTGGGGGAAATGGGGTTAAAAGCTATACGAGACAGGTATTAACCTACATCTATGTTACTTTGAATTTTCGAATCTCCCTTTGGTGATTAAGATAAGCACTTGATAATGTTTTGACGCTTACAGTTGTTAATATATCATTCCACATTTGATGGTATATCCTTTTGGGCGAATTGTCTCATTCCACATTTGATGAGATAATTTATCTCCATTTGGATATTCTATTTTGAGCGGTTGTATCATTCCATACTTGATGATACAGCTTAACCAGATTTGAACTTAACAGCTATAACATTTTACATAAAAACATGAAATGGTTCTTTTGAAAAAGAAATTGTTTAGGTGGTGTTCTTATAAAGAAACTTGGCATTGATGCTTATTGGTTTTGACATTGATGCATACTATTATTGACATTAATGTATTGTTGGTATTGATACTTAATTGAGATTAATATATCATTATTTTCAGTCATTGTGTTATTGTGCTAAATTCTTTTGGATGAACTAGACACTTAAAGAGTTATACAAATGATTGGATTCATATGAAATTCATATTTGGTAACTTACAGGAAATGACGAAAATGAAGGAGCTGAGATGAGCTGGACTTCTGATGAGGATGATCTACTTGATGAATAATTCTTCTATAGCTTTAGACTGTGGGGGGCTATTATATTTTCTTTTAGTTGAATAAATAGTTCACTTGCAAGTGAAAATGTCCATTTGATTGCATTTAATTAAATTCTAAAACTCTATGTTGGTATACTTATTATTTAAATATATTTAATTTATTTGCTTCAGTTTAGTTTGTTTCCAAAATTAAGTGTGCTTAAATAATTCGTATTTTGAGTAATGAATCTTTTTGTAATATGATGATT
>CANXYC012952535.1:0-24587 GCA_948193065.1 Aleurites moluccanus | reverse complement strand
TTCTGCATGAATGTTTGATAATATGATGATTTAAAAAAAAATTATCACCTAAAATGTATCACAGGTTAAGTAATGAATGTAAATGTTTAAGCATGGGTTCTTCGAGGTATTGGTGGCTTAGGCATTACCCATACCCTAGGATCGTCATAGTCTAAAGTTAGGCTATGACAGCAAATTTCATTTTGGTCCTTAAACTTTTCTTAAATTATACTTTTGTCATATTTTCTTCTGTAATTTATTCTGAAAGTTCTGTTAGAATTTGGATTTCAAAGTGAATATTGAAAAATCTTATTTTTATTTATACTTTATTATAAAAATAGTTTCAGAGCCATTTTGAAACTCAGACAGTCCAAATTCCACTATACCCTTAAAGTTCTATTTATTTACGGTTTTGCGATCGCTTACTTTTTCAGTTTTCCTAAATATTTTTCACCTCTTTCTTTTTACTGCATTTACAGATGCATGTACATAATCATTTACCCCTAGTCAGAATCAGAAATTTATTTGTCGACCGGATTGTTATTTTTGCTGCAGCGATATAGACACCGATATTTTTCGGAAAAATATTTCGTTTTCGCTCTAATTGTGTTTCTAAAATTATCTTTAGACATTTCGATGATTTCAAACCACATACTGAGAACTTTAATTATATATTTATAGTAGGCTTTTCTAGGGTATTATACAAATGATGGCCTGCTTATTAAGTTTAGGTTGCTGCACTGCTCTATAGCGTGGTAATATATCAGGTGTTTTTATGTCATGACCCGTTTCCGGATGGCGACGGTCCTAGGGTGCGGGAGATGCTGAGGCAACCGGCACCCGTAGAACCCATCAATCTCATCAATATAATTTCATACTATAACAATATTGCAGCGGAAACATCTATACCCATCATCAATCACATAACAATATATAACCATACACTCACATAAACACTATTTATTCTATCACTCTGTCATTCATTCTATATCTTTCTGTAAATACTATAATCATATCATTAATAAATCTCCAATATACTCATACATACATGTTCATACTCTAACTATACCATACATAACCCATAGAGCAGCTAGGATATGAACATACAAAATATTCAGTGTTTAAAATAATTACACTACTATAAAACTGTAGAATCTACAGAGAGTCAAAATGCTGGGATATTTGCCTTCTACTCTGCACCTGAGAGGTAAACAATGAGAGAGTGAGTATATATGATACTCAATGAATCTAATATGCATTGACCAATAACAGGTAATGGAATATCAATAAACAATAGACAGATGAAGTAGATGAATCAATCTGCTCAAAATCTTTGAATATAGAGTCATGTACAGAATATGACTGTAAGTAAACAATCACATCAATGGAAAGTATATCACATGGATAAGATGGAAATGACAGATATAGAGTCATATGCATAGAAATGTATCAAGCACAAATCACTCATCGAAATGTGCCAAGCTCAAATCAATTTCATATCAATAACATAAGATGGATTAGGTCTTATGACTAGGACATCCCTTTCTAGTTCAGGGTACTATAACAATACATTGTGCACAATGCAAACAATATATACTCACTACCCTGTCAGGGTGGTAGCTCTGTCAAATCACCTCGGAATCAATAGAAACAATAACACGTCAATAGATACCATTTTATAATAATGGCATCACCAATATCAATAACTCATCATCAATCAATTCAATGTGCAATAGAGTCAATAAGACATCAATAACAATTGATTATACCATGACCAAAGGTCTAGCAACTAACGATGGAAACAAACATAACTTGGTCATTTACGGCCAAAAAATTGACGCAATTGGCATGCTATTTTCGCTGGCTACGATAGCATTCAAATGGTTGGCCTATGGATTTTTGAGTTAGGCATTTTATCGAACACATTGTGTACAATATTCAATAGACATTTTGGCAAGGTTTTGGTGCAACATTGACATTGCCCCAATTATCAACAAACACACACATTGTAAGCAATTACATATGTATTATATACAACTCAATCAACATCATCAAATGAATCAATTTGGCATGGAAAAATAAGCCAAAAACCAAGGCAAAATCAAGACAATTTGCCCTAATTAGGTTCGGCCAAAATGGCCTTTTCACATATGGATTCCAATTAGTATTCTAACACAATAGACATGTAATTTGATGCATAAAAGACTCACCTAACACTCCAAATCACCAAGCAAAATTGCTTTGCAACCAAATTCTTCAAATTCCTCAAAGTAGGCAAAATAAGCAATTTTTTTCAATCGAATTTTCTACAACAATTCAACCATCAATTAATCATCAATTAACTTCCAATTGACTTATTCTATACTCAATTTAACATGCTAACTCAAATACACAAAATCACTTCATACAACTTACGTTTAGGGTTTGAAAATTGGGTAAAAATACTATATGCATCAATTGATGCAATTAAACTAATTACCTAATCTAACTAACATCAATTAGCCCTAAATCAAACATAAAATCAAACGAAGCAACATTTTACCTCAAAATGGAGCTTTGGCCGAAATCTTGAAGTCCAACTTTCTTGAAATTTTCTTGATTCCTATGAATAGAAATGGATGGAGGATGGATAATCTTGTGTTTAAATCAAGTTTCCATCAATTTTCCTTAACAAAATGGAAGAAAAATCAATGGAAAAGTGAGAGAGAAAGCTACGGATGAGATGAACAAAAATGGCAAAAATTTTCTAAATGTGACTTATATAGTAAGTCACATTTGGCAAATTTCCTTTTGGTCCTTCAACTTTCCTTAAATTGTGCTTTTGCCACATTTTTGCTCGGTAATTCACTATGACAATTCCGTCGGGATTTGAAGTTCAAAGTGAATATTCAAACATCTTATTTTTATTAATACTATTTAATAAAAATAGTTTCAGAACCATTATAAAACTCAGACTGTCGAAATTCCACTATACCCTCAAAGTTTTCTTTATTTACGGTTTTACCATCGCTTACTTTATCAGTGTTCTTAAACATTTTTCACCTCTTTCTTTTTACTATATTTACATATGCATATATATAATCATTTATCCTTTAGTCAAAATTATAAATTCATTCGTCAACCGTACTGCTATTTTTGGGGCAGAGATATCGGTACCGATAATTTCCGAAAAAATTTCTTGTTTTCACTCTAACTGAGTTTTTAAAATTATCTTTAGTCATTTCGATAATTTCAAACCATATACTGAGAACTTTATTCTCAAAAAATATAACAAGCTTTTATATTCTACCCTCCTTTAAATAAATTCGTCCTCAAATTTAAAATACACACATATATATATATACATCTATATACATCAATGATGGAACAGGAAGGGATATTTGTCCCTCATATCCTGCTCACTTTCCCACGTGCACTTTTCCATCAATTGATTCCTCCATAGCACTTTAACCATTGGGATTTCTTTGTTCCTCAATTGCCTAACTTGTCTATCTACAATTTCTACTGGTAGCTCCTCAAATGACAAGTCTTTATTAACCCCAATATCCTGTACCTCTAATACATGTGATGGATCAAATACATATTTCCTCAACATAGAAATATGGAACACTGGATGAACATGGCTCAAATTTGGTATAAGAGCCAATCTGTAAGCCACATTGCCAATCTTATCAAGTATCTCAAATGAGCCTACAAATCTTGGTGATAGCTTTCCTTTCTTCCCAAATCTCATAACACCTCTCATTGGTGAGATTTAAGAAAGACACGGTCACTAATTGCAAAATGAACATCCTTCCACTTCGAATCAGCATAACTCTTCTGTCTGCTGAAGTGGCCTTCATCCGATCTCTAATAATAAGCACTTTTTCCACTGTTTCCTTTATCAATTCTGGTCAGATAGAGGGACTAAACCGACTACCAATACACATCTCTTAGGTCATGGTACATCTTGGTAATTCCAGGATGTACACTATATGATGAATAGTGAGCCTCTCTCATAATTTGATCCCGTAGCCTATCAATATCAGGTACACATACCCGTTTTCCACATTTCAATACATCTTTCTCTACTGTGAACTCTACTGCCTTACCATTCAAAACATCACCCTTCAGCTTCAATAGATATGGATCCCTATCCTGTCCACTTTAATGTCATCAAACAATAGTGGCCTAACCCAACTGGGCTATCAGAGCCTGGTTTCTATCCAGGGATTCCAAATCCAACTCTACACCTATATCAGCTAGCTCATTCATTTTATGAATGAATGGTCTCCTGACAACTGAGATGTGAGCTAAACTGCACATAGATTTTCAGCTCAGTGCATCAGCTACTACATTAGCTTTGCTCGCATGGTAAAGGATCTCACAATTATAATCCTTTAGCAATTCAACCCATCTACGCTATTGGAGGATTGGATATTTCTACTGAAGTATATACTGTAAACTCTTATGATCAATATATATCTTGCATTTAGACCCATACAAATAATGTCTCCAGATCTTTAGTGCAAACACTACAGCTGCCATCTCTAAATCATGAGTCGGATAGTTTCCTTCATGCTTCTTTAACTATCGAGAAGCATAAGCAATCAGTCTCCGAAGCTGCATAAAAACACATCCCAATCCAATTCGAGAAGCATCACAATACACTGTAAACTTCTCATCCACTGATGGCAATACTAACACTAAAGCACTTGTGAGGCAAGACTTCAAAGTCTGAAAAATGCTCTCACATTCATCAATCCACATATATCTCTCCTGTTTTCGAGTCAGCTTAGTCAATGGAGCAGCAATTCTGGAGAAATATTTTACAAACCGCCTGTAGTATCCTGCCAAACCAAGGAAACTATGGATCTCTGAAACACTAGAAGGCTGAGGCCAATTTGCAACTGCTTCAACCTTATGAGGATCTACCATAATACCCTCCTTACTAATCACATGACCAAGGAAACACACTGCAGTTAGCTAGAATTGGCATTTAGACAACTTAGCATACAATTGATGCTCTCGAAGTGTCTGCAATACTATCCTCAGATGCTCTGTATGCTCCTCCTCACTCCTGGAATAGATAAGGATGTCATCAATGAACACTATGACAAACTTATCCAAGCATGGCCTAAACACCCTATTCATCAAATCTATAAATGCAACAGGTGCATTAGTCAACCCGAATGGTAACACTAGAAACTCATAATATACATAACAGGTCCTAAAGGCAGTCTTGGGTACATCACCCTTCTTGATTCTCAATTGGTGATACCCAGATCTCAAATCAATCTTAGAGAAATGACTGGCACCCTGTAACTGATCAAATAGATCATCTATCCGTGGCAATGGATATTTGTTCTTCATTGTCATCTTGTTCAGCTGTCTATAATCAATGCACATTCTCAATAAGCCATCCTTCTTTTTCACAAACAATACTGGAGCACCCCATGGAGAACATCTCGGTCTAATAAATCATCTATCCAATAACTCATGAAATTGCAACTTTAATTCTTTCTATTCTGCTGGTGCCATTCTGTACGGAGGAATGGATATCGGATCGATGCCTGAATACACCTCAATCTCAAACTCTATCTCCCTATATGGGGGTAAACCTGGAAACTCATCAAGGAAGACATTAGAGAATTCCCAAACTACTGATATCTGATCAATATCTACAGAAATCTTCGGCACATCAATCACATTGGCCAAGTATGCTGAATAACCTTTCCCTATCATCCTTTTAGCCTGGATAGTAGAAACAAAACTGATTCTAAATTCCCATTAATCACCTAGGAATTCAAATTTAGGCTACCCCTCAGGCTAAAATTTGACCCTCTTTCTATAACAATCAATAATTGCACGGTGTGTCGTTAGCCAATCCATACCAAGGATCACATCAAGTTCTAACACAGGCAGTTCAATCAAATCAACATGCAGAATGTTATCATCTATCTCTATCACACAAGTAGAATAATAATAATCAACTTCTACACTCTCTCCCATAGGAGTAGCTATCATTAGAGGCACATTTAATGTCACGACCCGGTTTCCCGGACCGCGACGGTCCAAGGGCACGGTAAATGTCAATGGCGACCGGCACCTGTAGAACCCAGTATCACATGCATCATCTATAAACCATAATATAATATTCATTTTAATTAGTTACCATCCATTTTGTTATTTTATCATGTATTCTGTAATCCTTCTGCAATTGGCTATAAGATTCACATACCATATCACAATACCATCATATAACTCAAAATATCATCGTCAATATATCATATACAATGTTCATCTCCTAGCTAACCTAATACATACCCATGGAGTAGCTAGATAATGAATACCAAAATAATAAAATAAAAAATAAAAAATATACATCAGACAGTCTGTAGCAAAAATCCTCAGAGAAATAGAAGACTGGATTCTGCAACCTACTCCTCTCTTGAAATGGGTAAATAATGAAACGGTGAGTATAAATGATACTCAGTGAATTTACATGCATCATAATAAGCAATAGGCATAAAAAAAACAATGGTATCAGTCAATAGGATAACAGTATACAGTATCAATGTCTAGGTACAGTATAGCCAAAGAATAACGTATAGGCTCGGTATCATATGGAAAGACAGATAATGGGATGGACTGTATGAAAAGAAATCATACAATCTCCAGTAATCCGAATCAGTATGGACCATATAGGTCTCCAGTAACATATCTATATCAGTGAGCATAAGGCTGATCAGGCCTTATGGCCAGGACCATAACCCCTCCTAGCTAGGGTATCAGTAATACAATGTGCACATCACCGACAGTATTTTCCCACTACCCTGTCAGATCAGTAGCTCTGCAAAACCATATCAGGGTCAATAACGAGGGATACCATAAGCAACAATGGCATCTAGATATTAGTTAATCCAATAACAATCGGTTCGGTATCAATTAGTACAGTAATCAATATAATCAATGGCAATGCCATATACAATATACAATCAATGATAAAGGGTTTTGCAATAAGGAAAGACATAAAACAAAAGTTGGTTCGGTAGCGGAAAACGGTAGGTCAATTGGCATGCCAACGTCGCTGGTGACAATGGCCGTCAATTGGTAGGCCTATGGCATATAAACCAATAGGCCTATGGTAAATGAACTAGGCATTTCATCGAATACTTGGTGGGCATACAATGGTAAGCAAATAGGTTAGGTTTTGGAACAAATTTGACTTACCCATTCAAATCAACAACAAACCACATTGCAATAACAAGATAGGTATTCAAAGAAACACAATTAAACAATGTCAAATGGATCAAATTGGCAAGGAAAAACATGGCAAAATCAAGCAAATTCCAAAGGCAAATTAAGGCAATGTGGTTCGGCCAAACTAGGTTTTTCACAATTGGTTTCCAATCTATAATTCAATCATTTAGGCATGTTAAATGATGCAATGTAAACTCACCTAATGCTTCAATTCACCTTTGCACAAGCTAATTTCACCAATCCCTCCAAATAGCCAATTTAGGTCACTTTAAAAATCACCTTTGTTCAATCTCCAATTCTACATCAATTAATCCATTAATTAGTTACCTAAACACATCCAATTGACTAATTCTAACATCAATTAACATAAACAAACACTAATTCAACAAGTCATTCTATACAACTTCAAAATAACCATCCAAATTAGGGATTTCTACAAAATTAGATAAATTGGTGCAAATTAACTACAAACCCATTCAATTGAACCTAAATAACATCTAAATAATCATTCAAACTAAGAAAATCACTTCCTTACCTCAATGAAACTAGTTGGCCAAAATCTTCAATCTTTGATTCCTTGAAATTTTTCACTCCTCCAAGCAAACTAATGGTAGAAATGAAGAGAGCTTAGTTGATTTGTTACTTTTCTATTAATTTCCTTAAGATTTCTATAAGAAATGAGAAGAAATGAAGATGGAAATGCAAGAAATGGTGTTCGGCACCATGGAAGAAGAAAGGAGAAATATGAACAACAATGGCTAAGGCAAAATATAAAGAAAATCTAATTTGGCAAAATATAACTAAATCCCCCAATTTTCATCCATTACACTTTGGTCCAAAATCTTCTGTAATTTATTCTGTCAATTCTGTTTGGAATTAGATATCAGAGTGTTGAGTCAATAGGCTTATTTTAGTTTATACTTATTTATAAAAATGGTTCTGGAGTCATTCTGTAACCCCAACTGACCACTTTCCACTATTCACCTTAAACTTCCTTAAAATTACCATTTTGTCATTAATTACTTTTTCAGTGTTCCTAAATGATTTTCACTTATTTGTTTTGACCAAAATTACA
This sequence comes from Aleurites moluccanus, assembly GCA_948193065.1. Classification (NCBI taxonomy): domain Eukaryota; kingdom Viridiplantae; phylum Streptophyta; class Magnoliopsida; order Malpighiales; family Euphorbiaceae; genus Aleurites; species Aleurites moluccanus. Next base: position 16,291 of record CANXYC012952535.1, on the reverse strand, counting down.
CATAAATTATGGTGATCTTTTACCCCTAGATCAACTTCAGAAATTCTTCCGTTGACCGGACTTCTAATTTCTCAGCAGTGTTCCCGACACCGCCGCTTTCCGGAAAAGTATCAAGTTCACTTTCTAACTGTGTCTCTAAAATTATTTCCCATCATTTCAAGACTAATGGACCACATTCTGAGAATTAATTCATGCATATGAGTTATGACTTTCTAGAGTATTACATTCTACCCCCCTACAAATAAATTCATCCTCGAATTTAAATAAAACATACCTCACTGCTGGAATAGGAATGGGTATCTGCTCCTCATCTCCTGCTCGCTGTCCCATGTGCACTCCTCTATGGACTGATTTCTCCAAAGCACTTTTACCATCTGGATCTCCTTATTCTGAAGCAGCCTGACCTGTCTATCAATAATCTCCACAGGTTGCTCCTCATAAGACAAATCATCATTGAGATCCACATCCTGAACCTCCAAAATGTGCGATGGATCAGACACATACTTCCGCAGCATCGATATATGGAATACGGGATGTACATGGCTTATACTGGATGGAAGAGCCAATCTATAGGCTACACTACCAATCCTCTCAAGTATCTCAAAAGGGTCTATAAATCTTCGTGATAGCTTACCCCTCTTCACAAATCTCATAACTCTCAACATCGGTGAGACTTTTAAGAAGATATGATCACCAACTGAAAATTGTATATCCTTCTGCCTACTGAAGGCAGTCCTCATCCGCTCTTTGATCATAGGAACCTTCTTTATAGTCTCTCTGATTAACTCTGGTCCCTCTAGCTGCTTCTCTTCCGGCTCCACCCAATACACTAGAGATCTGCACTTCCTACCATATAGTGCTTCAAATGGAGCCATACCAATAGAAGAGTGATAACTGTTGTTGTAGGAGAACTCTATCAATGGTAGATAATAATCCGAGTTACCCTTGAAATCCATAACACTTAATCTGAGCATATCCTTCAAAGTTTGGATCGTCCTCTCCGACTGCCCATCAGTTTGCAGATGGAAAGCAGTACTAAACCGTAACTGGGTACCCATAGCCTCCTGAAATTTGTGCCAAAACTGAGATGTCAACTGTGTACCCCTGTCTGATATAATCACCATAGGAACTCCATGAAGTCGCACAATCTTATCCACATGCAACTGTGCGTACTGAGCTGCCGTATAGCTGGTCTTAACATCCAGAAAATAAGCATACTTCGTCAATCGGTCAACAATCACCCATATAGAATCATAACCTCTCGAAGTCCGCAGTGGAACAACTATAAAATCCATAGTAACCTGCTCCCATTTCTACTCTGGCAACTCTATCTCCTGAAGTAGCCCTGATGGCTTCTGATGCTCGAACTTAACCTGCTGACAGTCTAAGCATTTTGACACAAACTGAGCTACGTCCTTCTTCATCCCTGGCCACCAATAAACATCCCTCAGATCATGGTACATCTTGGTAATCCCTGGATGTACACTATATGCATAATAATGAGCCTCTCTCATAATCTGATCCCATAGCCCATCAAAGTCTGGTACACATATACGCTTCCTACATCTCAATATCCCATCCTCCACTGTGAACTCTATCATCCTTCCACTCTGTACCTCTCCCTTGAGCTTTAGTAGATAAGGATCCCTATCTTGAGCCACTTTTATATTATCTAGCAACAATGATTTCGCCTGAAATTGGGCTATCAGAGCCTGGTTCTGATCTTGGGATCCCAACTCCAACTTTACCCCCAAATTTGCTAACTCCCTCATTTGTCGAATCAATGGCCTCCTGCCAATCACAATATGAGCAAGACTACCCATTGATTTCCTGCTCAAGGCATCAGCCACGACATTGGCCTTCCCTAGGTGATAAAGAATCTCGCAGTCATAATCCTTAAGAAGCTTTATCCATCTGCGCTACCTCAGATTCAGATCCTTCTGCTGAAATATATACTGTAGACTCTTATGATCAGTATATATCTCACATTTTGACCCATACAAATAATGCCTCCAAATCTTCAAGGCAAAGATCACAGCTGCCATCTCCAAATCATGAGTCAGATAATTTGCTTTATGCTTTTTTAACTAACTAGAAGCAAGCAATTACCCTACCCATCTGCATCAGTACACACCTAGGCCAATCCATGAAGCATCACAAATACACTGTGAATTTCTCCCCCTCAATTGGTAATGCCAACACTAGAGCACTAGTGAGGCAATACTTTAGAGTCTATAAGCTAGGGTCACACTCATCCGTCCAGACATACCTTTCCTGTTTCCTCATCAGTCTAGTCAAAGGAGCTGCAATCCGGGAGAAATCCTTCACAAACCTTCGATAATATCCAGCCATACCCAAAAAATTGCGTACCTCTAAAACACTGGTAGGCTGTGGCCAATTAGCAACCGCTTTTATCTTCTGAGGATCCACCTTAATCCCATCCTTGTACAACATGCCCAAGGAAACACACCTCAGTCAACCAAAAATGACACTTGTATAATTTAGCATACAACCTATGCTCCCAAAGTGTCTATAATACAATCCTCAGATGCTCCCTGTGCTCTTCCTCACTCCTGGAATAAATAAGTATGTCATCAATGAATACAATGAAAAACTTATCCAAATACGACCTGAATACCCTGTTCATAAGATCCATGAAAGCCGCCGGTGCATTGGTTAACCCGAATGGCAACATCATAAACTCATAATGCCCATATCGGGTCCTGAAAGCAATCTTGGGTATGTCCCCCTTCTTGATATTCAATTGATGATACCTAGACCTCAAATCAATCTTAGAAAAATGGCTGGCACCCTACAGCTGATCAAACAAGACATCTATCCGTGGCAATGGATACTTGTTCTTCATTGTGACTTTGTTCAGCTGCTTGTAATCTATACACATCCTCAATGAGCCATCTTTCTTCCTCACAAACAGTACCGGTGCACCCTAAGGAGAACTGCTCGGTCTGATAAACCCTCTATCTAATAGCTCCTGTAACTGTATCTTTAATTCCTTCAATTCAGCTGGAGCCATTCTGTATGGTGGGATAGATATAGGGTATGTGCCTGCATGCACCTCTATCTTAAACTCAATCTCCCTATCAGGGGATAATCCTGACAACTCCTTAGGAAATACATTAGGAAACTCCTGAACCACTGGTATCTGATCTAACTGTACAGAAGACTTCTGTACATCCACTACATGTGCCAAATAGGCTAAACAGACTTTCCCAATCATCCTCCTAGCCTGGATAGCAGAAATCAGGTTAACCCGGAACTCCCGAATCTCACCCTGAAACTCAAACTCCAGTTGCCCATCAGGCTGGAATCTAACTCTCTATCGATAATAGTCTATCACTGCCCGGTGCCTTGTTAACCAATCCATACCCAAGATAATGTCTAGCTCTAACAACGGTAACTCAATCAAATCAGCATGCAAGATATGATCATCAATCTCAATAATGCAATCAGGATAGTAATAATCAACATCCACACCATCACCCATAGGAGTAGAAATCATCAATGGCACATCTAATAATCTCCTTTCCTTATTCCATTTGGATGCAAAATGTAGTGACACAAAAAAATGAGTAGCACTCGAATAGAATAAGGCATCTGCAATCTCATTCTGAACCAAGATAGTACCTGTGATAACATTGTCTGATCTCTGGGCATCCTAGGTGTTGACAGCGAACACTCTGCCCTGGCCCCTACCAACTGGAGCCTAACTGCCAGTGGGAGCCTGTCTTCCCCTACCTCTGCCTCTAGCTGTAGCCTCTCTACCTAGATTTTGACTAGCCTGAACCACTGGCTATGATACTGTGACAAATGGCTGCTGATCAACCCTCACTGGACAACTGTTAGCATAATGGCCCTGCTGGCCACACCTCAAACATGCACCAGTCCATCTCTAACACTGCCCTCCATGTCTCCGACCACAATACCCACAAGTAGGAATGTCAAAAGTCTGTGGAACTGGCCTCGAAGAACCCTGGGAGTAAGCAGGTGCTGATTGAACTAAGGGTTGTCCCCTACTCTGTATCCTGTTCCTCTGACTAACCCTTGATGATCTCTGCTCAAATCGAGGTATCGACTTTACCTGTCTAGGATGGGAGCTGCTCTCCCCCCTCCTAACCTGTGATCCTAGACCACCCTTCCTGTTTTGGTCCCTTTTTGGCCTCTCAGTCTTGTATTTCACCTCCATCTGTGTGGCCTTGTCTATCACTGTAGTCAAAGAAGTGAACTCTGTAGCTAACAAGGCACTATGTAGTGCAGCATGCAAACCCCTCCGAAACCTATTAATCAGATCTGCCTTGGTAGGTACTATATGAGCAGCATATCTACTCAGCCAGATAAACTTCTCTGCATACTCCTTTACTGATATGTCTCCCTGCTCAAGCTGCTCAAACCTAACCAAATTACGGGTCCTCACACCCTCAGTAATGAACTTGTCAATCAAACCCTGCCTGAACTCTGCCCAAGTAAGTGGGTGCTCTCCATATAGCCTAGCCTCCATATGCCTTGAAAACCAAGTCCATGCTTTACCTTTAAGCAATAGACCAACCAGCTCCACTGCCCTCAACTCAGAACAAGGTAGTCTCCTCACTACCTTATCTACCTCCTTTAAGAAATCAACTGGATCTGTACCCCTATCTCCTTTGAACTCCGGTAAGTTTAGCTTCAAAAAGCTAAACATGGACACTCCACCCTCCTCAATCTCTCTCTGATCTCCCTGTACAACTGGCTTCCTCTGAGCCCCCATTGGCTGCTTAGGAGCCAGTGCTACATGAACTGCCTCTGGTACTACTAGTGGAGGTACTACTGCAGGAGTAAGTGGTGGTTGTGCCTGCTGTCTCTCCCGCCTAATCTCAGCCATGTCCCTATACAACTCCATCAAACCTCTCATCATCTCTACTCTCTATGGGTCATCGCCCCTCTCAGAATCCTCTAAAGTCAGTCGAGATCAAGATGGACCCTCTGATACACTAATCTCCCTCACTAGTGACTCATTGGAGGCAACCTCAGCCTCCCTAGTATCTCTATCCCTACTGTCGGACATCTCTGTAATCTATAAGGAAAAATAATAACAGTCTCAGAAAATAGCAGAAATGCAGAATAATAACATATAACAGACGATAACAGCAATAGACGATAAAGGAAATCCTATGCTCCATGGTATACTTAATTCTACCCTATTATGTACTTAGTCACTATTCCTCTGTAATCCAGTCACTATTTATCTGTAACCTAGATTCACAGTCTGTAAACCTAGAGCTCTAATACCACCTCTGTCACGACCCGCTTTCGCAAGCCGCGACGGTTCTAGGGCACGAGAAATGCCAATGGCGATCGGCACCCGTAGAACCCAATATCACATGCATCATTTATAAACCACAATATAATATTCATTTTAATTAGTTACCATCCATTTTGTTATTCTGTCATGCATTCTGCAATCATTCTGCAATTGGCTGTAATATTCACATACCATATCACAATACCATCATATAACTCAAAATATCATCATCAATATATCATATACAATGTTCATCTCCTAGCTAATCTAATACATACCCATGGAGCAGCTAGATAATGAACACCAAAATAATAAAATATAGAATAGAAAATATACATCAGACAGTCTGTAGCAAAAATCCTTAGAGAAACAGAAGACTGGATACTGCAATCTACTCCTCTCCTGAAATGGGTAAACAATGAAACGGTGAGTATAGATGATACTTAGTGAATTTACATGCATCATAATAAACAATAGGTATCAAATAAACAATGGTATCAGTCAATAGGACAACAGTATATAGTATCAATGTCCAGGTACAGTATAGCCAAAGAATAATATATAGGATCGGTATTATATGGAAAGACAGATAATAGGATGGACTGTATGAAAAAAAATCATACAATCTCCAGTAATCCGTATCAGTATGGACCATATAGGTCTCCAGTAACATTTTCGTATCAGTGAGCATAAGGCTGATCAGGCCCTATAGCTAGGACCATAACCCCTCCTAGCTAGGGTATTAGTAAGACAATGTGCACATCGCCGACAGTATTTCCCCACTACCCTGTCGGATCGGTAGCTCTGCCAAACCATATCAGGGTCAATAACGAGGGATACCATAAGCAACAATGGCATCTAGATATTAGTCAATCCAATAACAATCAATTCGGTATCAATCAGTACAGTAATCAATATAATCAATGGCAATGCCGTATACAATATACAATCAATGATAAAGGGTTTAGCCATAAGGAAAGACATAAAACAAAAGTTGGTTCTGTAGCGAAAAATGGTAGGTCAATTGGCATGCCAACGTTGCTAGCGACAATGGCCTTCAATTGGTAGGCCTATGGCATACAAACTAATAGGCCTATGGCAAATGAACTAGGCATTTCATTGAACACTTGGTGGGTATATAATGGCAAGCAAATAGGTTAGGTTTTTATACAAATTTGACTTGCCCATTCAAATCAACAATAAATCACATTGCAATAACAAGATAGGTATTCAAAAAAACACAATTAAATAATGTCAAATGGATCAAATTGGCAAGGAAATACATGGTAAAATCAAGCAAATTCCAAAGGCAAATTAAGGCAATGTGGTTCGGCCAAACTAGGTTTTTCACAATTGGTTTCCAATCAATAATTCAATCATTTAGGCATATTAAATGATGCAATGTAAACTCACCTAATGCTTGAATTCACCTGTGCACAAGCTAATTCCACCAATTCCTCCAAATAACCAATTTAGGTCACTTTGAAAATCACCTTTGTTCAATCTCCAATTCTACATCAATTAATCCATCAATTAGTTACCTAAACACATCCAATTGACTAATTCTAACATCAATTAACATAAACAAACACTAATTCAATAAGTCATTCTATACAACTTCAAAATAACCATCCAAATTAGAGATTTCTACAAAATTGGATAAATTAGTGCAAATTAACTACAAACTCATTCAATTGAACCTAAATAACATCCAAATAATCAATCAAACTAAGAAAATCACTTCCTTACCTCAATGACACTAGTTGGCCGAAATCTTCAAGCTTTGATTCCTTGAAATTCTTCACCCCTCCAAGCAAACTAATGGTAGAAATGAAGAGAGCTTAATTGATTTGTTACTTTTCTATCAATTTCCTTAAGATTTCTATAAGAAATGAGAAGAAATGAAGATGGAAATGCAAGAAATGGTGTTCGACACTATGAAAGAAGAAAGGAGAAAGATGAACAACAATGGCTAAGGCAAAATATAAAGAAAACTAATTTGGCAAATTACAACTAAATCTCCCAATTCTCATCCATTATACTTTGGTCTAAAATCTTCTGTAATTTATTCTGTCAATTATGTCTGGAATTAGATATCAGAGTGGGGGAGTCAATAGGCTTATTTTAATTTATACTTATTTATAAAAATGATTCTGGAGTCATTCTGTAACCCCGACCGATCACTTTCCACTATTCACCTTAAACTTCCTTAAAATTACCATTTTTCCATTAGTTACTTTTTCAATGTTCCTAACTGATTTTCACTTCTTTCTTTTTACCAAAATTATACATAAATTATGGTGATCTTTTACTCCTAGATCAACTTCAGAAATTCTTTCGTTGACCGGACTGCTAATTTCGACAGTGTTCCCAACACCGCTGCTTTCCGGAAAAGTATTAAGTTTACTTTCTAACTGTATTTCTAAAATTATTTCCCATCATTTTAAGACTAATGTACCACATACTGAGAATTAATTCATGCATATGAGTTATAACTTTCTAGGATATTACATTTAATAACTATCTCCCCTTATTTAACTTAGGTACAAACTGTGGTTAAACAAATGAATGTGTAGCACCATAGTCAAATAAAGCATCAACAATCTCATTCTATATCAAAATTGTACCTGTAACCACATTGCCGGATCCCTGTACCTCCTGAGTGTTCACAGCAAACACTCGCCTACTGGGGCCTGACTACTGCTCGGTGCTTGTCCTTTACCTCTGCCCCTACCAGGAGCCTCTTTAGAAACATTCTAACTTATTTGAACTGTAGGCTGAGAAACTATAGTAGATGACTGCTGATCACCCCATAAGGGACATCTGCTAATATAATGACCATTTTGCCCATATTTCAGGCAAGCACCTGACTGTCCTCGACGCTCCCCTCCGTGCCTTCTGCCATAAAACCCACAAGTAGACACAATGGGCATCTGTGTAGCAGGTTTAGAAGAACCCTATGAATAAACAGGTACAAACTGCACCGAAGGTCCTCTACTCTGTGTCCTCCTCCTCTAACTGCCAGACGAAGGTCTTTGATCAAACCAAGGCACTGGCTTAATCTGTATAAGCTGGGAGCTGCTTTCCCCCTTCTACTCTGTGATTCGAGTCCTCCCTTCCTCTTCTGATCCCTCTTCTCTCTCTCTCTGACTTGTATTTCTCTTCCATATGATTGGCTTTATCAATGATGGTAGTCAGAGATATGAACTCAGTAGCCAGAAGGGCATTATGCAATGAAGCATGTAAACCCCTCATGAATCGGCTAATCAAATATGCCTCAGTAGGAGCAATCTTTCTTGCATACCTACTCAGTCTGATAAACTCCTCAGTATACTCTTCAATTGATCTACTACCCTGCTTAAGTTGCTCAAACTGTATCAAGTTCTTGATCTTAACCCCTTCTGTCAGGAACTCATTAATCAGTCCCTGTCTAAACTCTACCCAAGTAGGAGGATGCTCTCTATACAATCTGGGCTCAATCCTACGAGAAAACCATGTCCAAGCTTTCCTCTTCAGCAATAAATCCATAAGTTTAAATGCTCGGATATCAGAACAAGATAGTCTCCTAATTACCTTCTCAACCTGCTTAAAAAAAATCATTAGGCTCATCGTCTCTATCTCCTCTGAACTCTGGCAGGTTTAGCTTCAGAACACTAAACATAGAAACTCTGCCCTAATCAATAACTCGGTGGGCTCCCTATATAATAGGCTCTCTAAGAACCACAGCTAGTTGTACAAGTGCTGGATTAACTGGTACGGCAACAGGTGCAATAAGGGGTGGCACTGCTGCTGGTACTGGAGGTTGAGGTACATTCTGTCGTTCTCGCCTCAAATATGCTAGTTCCCTACACAGATCCATCATTCCCCTCATCATCTCATATCTCCAAGGGTCATCACTCCTCTCTGTATCCCCTGTAGTCCATTAGGATCTAGATGGTACCTCAAAAACAGAAACTTCCCTCATTAGGACTCATTATAGGATACCTCTGCCTCTCTGGTATCCCTATCTCTGTCGTTAGACATCTCTGTAAAACTGTTTGAAAAACAGAACACGTACTCAGTATATTATAGAAACACAGAATACTCATACACATTTGATGAATGCAACAAAAGACGATACGGGAATTCCTATGTTCCATGGTTCCCTTAACTCTATCTATACTGTACTTAGTTACTATTCCTCTATAGTCTATGCTCTGATATCTGTAAACACAGAGCTATGATACCACCTCTGTCATGACCCATTTTTGGATTGTGACGGTCTTAGGGTATGGGAGATGCCGAGGCGAATGGCACCCATAGAACCCATCAATCTCATCAATACAATCTCATCATAGGTACCTTCTTGTCACGGCCCACTTTTGTGCCTCGATGGTCCTAGGGCACGAGTAGACTTAAGGTCACCGGAAACCCTAGAACCAGTACAATCCATTTATCAATTATTCAATCAATTTTAATTCATTAATCAATACTTAAATCCCATTTATTACTTATAAATTTTTTTATAAAAATTTTGCCAAAGTCCCCTTTGTAATTTTAAACTTAATCCCGACCTAAAATCGGGTCTCTCAAAATTACACAACCTACACTAAAAATTATTTTACACTCCCAATAATTTGTGAACCTTATACCCTCAACTTCACAGTTCAACAGTCATACATAGCATTTCTAAATCTTTTTCAAAACATAAAAATTTCATTTTATTATTTACCTCTGTCACTGTCTTTATTACTTTATTATCATTGACATTTTCAATCATTATGCATTACACATTATATTTTGAATGTCACTGTAACATTAAATATTTTACTGTTCATACATCATTATAATACTCAATCATCTAATTATACACAGTACCATGGAACTCTATGAATTGTCACTAATGACCTTTAACAAATACAATTCTACCTCAATGTACTTGACATCCCAAGTTGGAAAACAAATTGACTTGGAATCAGCTTCCTCTAACACATCCCTATAAAAATTATAAACCACTAATTTGGTGAGTATAAAATACTCAGTGAGCATGCATATATTATTATATATGAGATATAAATATATGGTAATAAAAATATCAATGGTAAGCAATAAGATATAAGTTTGGAATCAATAATCAGGTAAACAATACTCATATCATGCAGATAAGACAGATAAAGGGATGGACTATATGTAAACATACAGTCTCCAGTAGTATCAGTATGGACTATATGCGAACATACAGTCTCCAGTAGTATCAGTATCAGTAAGCATAAGGATGATCAGACCCTATGGCTAGGACCATAGCCCCTCCTAGCTAGGGCATCAGTAATATAATGTGCACATCGCCAACAGTATATTCCCACTACCCTGTCGGAGCGGTAGCTCTGTCAAATTCATATGTAAAATGGGTCAAGGAAAATCAAAATCAATAGCCAATAATCATTAGGAATATTATAGTACAATGACTTTTGATCGATACGCATTAGTTTACTTGTCAATCAATACACCAAAGGCATTTCAATAGCAATAGTAATCAATAAATTCGGATAAATTTCAATCTTTAGGAAGATCAAAGAATGATCATCAATAACAAAGTGGCATTTAATCAAGAAGGAAATATGTTCATTGGGTCAATAAATCAAAACATGAGTATGCATAATGATGTATAAATTACTCACCTTAGCTTATAACTTGAACATTTCCTATTTCCTTTATCATTGATTCTTTGCCTTATCTCTTATGGTACCCATCGCATCTCTTATTCATTCTTGACTCTACATATCCAATTAATTTTTATTTAGATACTATTTAACATAAACTTACATTACTTATATTTATATTAAAGAAAATTCCTCAAATTTCTAAGTTACTAGGATTTTTCTGTGTAAAATTCTTTTCTGGCAGTATATGTTCCATTACTCATATCTCTCTAAACCATTATCCAATTGCTTCAATTATTATTCCTAATTAAAATTAACATATAGGTTATAATATATCCAAATTTCATAGTAAAATCATTACTACACAATTTATGGTGTTAATTTAAACTCAGGCCTATAACAAGCCCTGCTACCCTGCATTCTACCTACAATCCTATTCTGGCAGATTCTGTTCTTTTACTAATAACTCAATCAATACTTAACCAATTACTGAAATTCCTTTTCCTATTGAAAATAGACACAAAAAATTATAACATGTCTAAATTTAAGAATTTTTAGATTACTGTACAATTATTAGTGAATTTCCAAAATTAAATTACTGTCCTAAAATTTTTGTCCAGACATACCCTGTTTCTATACCTATAATTAATTCCGTACTCATCCAATTATAAAATCATTTTACAGAAATTTATATCACACATAAATGATCATTTTTTTTTATGTTTAATACTTTCTCTAATTCAGAATTTAAGGCCTTTATATTAATAGAAATATGTAACCTATGTTCTATTAAATAGTCATTCTGGGCAGTCTAAACTTATGACCTAATATCTCATAAACCACAATTCCAATTGCAAAACAATTTTACAATATTATATATAAGACATAAATGAATACTTTTAATGTTGAACATATCTTCTAATTCTATCTCTATCAGTCTGTACAAATAAAATATAGTAGCATTTTCTAGAAACTCTAATTCCAGATCAATCATAGTTTTTACCTAATAACTCTTTCCTCACTTCAAATTTTCCAAATTTCTTTTACATAAGTCTAATTAACACATTTATTTACAACTTTTATGTTTTAACTATCCTCAAATTTAATCATTAAAATTTCAGAATAATTGCCTCAAATTACTGCCTCAAAACAGAATTCAAAAACTGCATTAACCCTAGCTCATTCTTAACATTTTTAGCTTAATTATCTTAATTATTTGCCAAATCGAACTTTAGAACTTTTAAATACAATCAAGTAATTAATTTTATGAGGCTTTACCTTAAACTTTAACCATGGAATTCCTTCTCCTTTTTGCACCACCAAACAGCTTACATAATCTCCATTAATTTCCTCTTCTTTCTCTCATCTCTTCTTATCAAATTTTTAGTTGATTTTCTTAGGAAAGGTGGGAAGTATATTTTGGTGCTCTCTTCCCTTGAGTTTCGACCACTCCCTTTTCTTTAATATCCATTCTCACTTTCTTTCCATACACCAAAACCAATTTGAATTTAATGAAGAAATGGAAAAGTATAGAATTTCCACATGTTAAATTCCTATTGGTATAAAAGAAAAAAACATCACTTAATAAATAAAAAATCACCTTTTTAATCCTCATGGCCTGCCATCCCTTCTTGATTTCTCTAGAATTTTTGTTTGATTCAATTGGTGGGTCCCACATCTTTGTTTAATTATACTTTTGAACTAAAATTTTTCGTATTTGTGTTTTTGACCCTAAAATTTTATGTAATTTATTCTGTCTACTCTGTTTAGATTCAACTTCAAATGTGGTGAGTGAAATACCTTATTTTAAGTTTTTCTATCCTTTAAAAATAGTTTTGGGCCATTTCGGGATCCCAGACAGTGGATTTCCAAAATTACCCCCAAAGTTGTCTTTTTTTACAATTTTGCCATTACTCTTATTTTCAGTGTTCCAAAATATTTTTCCACTCTTTATTTTCATCATAATTTCACATAAAATTAACTTATTTAATCCCTCTAGGTTTGGGTCAAAATTTCTTAAATTAGCCGGATTGATATTTTCCTGATAGTGTTTCCGACACCGACGATTTCCGAAAAAATATTGCATTTGCTTTCTAACCATGTCTCTAAAATTATTTCTCATCATTTCAATGCTTTTAAACCACAAACTAAAAATCAATTCATGTATACAAGATATGGATTCCTAGGGCATTACACTTCTCCATCGTTTCTTTAATCAACTCTGGGCCCTCTAATTGCTTCTCCCCTGGTTCCACCCAGCATACTGGAGATCTACACTTTCTACCATATAGTGCTTCATATGGAACCATTCCAATAGAAGAATCATAACTATTATTATAGGAGAATTCAATCAATGGCAGATATTAATCCCAGTTTCCTTTAAAATCTAGAACACACAATCGAAGCATATCTTCCAAAGTCTGGATTATCCTCTCTAACTATTCATTAGTCTGCGGATGAAAAGCAGTACTGAACCGTAACTAAGTACCCATAGCCCCCTAAAATTTCTGCCAAAATCGAGAACTGAACTATGTACCTCTATTGGATATGATAATCAAAGGAACTCTATAAAGTCGCACAATTTTGTCCACATACAACTGTGCATACTGAGCTGCAGAATAGTTGATCTTAACTTCCAAGAAATGAGCAGATTTCGTCAATCGATCTACAATAACCCATATGGAGTTATAACCCCTCGTAGTCCTACGTAACCTAACTATAAAATCCATAGTAACCTGCTCCCATTTCCACTCTGGCAACTCAATCTCCTGAAGCAAGCCTAATAGTTTCTGATGTTCAAACTTAACCTGCTGACAGGCTAAGCATTTAGAGACAAACTATGCTACATCTCTCTTCATACTAGGCCACCAATACACATCCCTTAAATTATGGTACATCTTGGTAATTCCTGGATGTACATTATATGATGAATAGTGAGCCTCTCTCATAATCTAATCTCGCAGCCCATCAATATCAGGTACACATATTCGCTTTCCACACTTCAACACATCATCTTCTACTGTAAACTCTGACATCTTGCCATTCTATACATCTCCCTTAAGCTTCAGTAGATATGGATCCCTATCTTGTGCCACTTTAATAACATTAAGTATCAGTGATTTAACCTAAAATTAGGCTATCAGAGCCTGGTTATGATCCTGGGATCCCAAATCTAGCTCCATACCTATATCAACTAACTCCCCCAACTCACGGATCAATGGTCTCCTGTTAATCGAGATGTGAGCTAGACTATCCATAGACTTTCAGCTCAAAGCATCATCTACTATATTAGCTTTGCCTGGATAGTAAAGGATTTCCTAGTCATAATCCTTAAGCAACTCAACCCATCTACGCTGTCGGAGGTTCAGATCCTTTTGCTGAAATATATACTGCAAACTCTTATGATTAGTATATATCTCACATTTAGACCTATACAAATAATGCCTCCAAATCTTCAATGCAAAGACCACAACCGCCATCTTTAAGTCATGTGTCAGATAGTTCACTTCATGCTTCTTTAATTATCGAGAAGCATAAGCAATTACTCTCTGATTCTGCATCAATACACACCCCGACCTAACTCGAGAAACATCACAGTACACAGTAAATTTCTCACCCTCTGATGGCAATGCTAACACTGTAGCATTCGTGAGGCAAGAATTTAAAGTCTAAAAACTACACTCACACTCATCAGTCCACAGATATCGCTCCTATTTTCGAGTCAACTTAGTTAACGGAGTAGTAATTCTGGAAAAAATTATCACAAACCGCCTGTAGTACCCTATAATACCCAAAAAACTACGAACTTTAGAAACTCTAATAGGCCGAGGCTAATTTGCAACAACTTCAATCTTTTGAGGATCTACCATAATTCCATCTTTACAAACCACATGTCCAAGGAAACACACTTCGGTTAGCCAGAATTGGCACTTAGATAACTTAGCATACAATTGATGCTCTCGAAGTGTCTGCAATACTATTCTCAGATGTTCTGTATACTCCTCCTCACTCCTGGAATAGATAAGAATGTCATCAATGAATACTATGACAAACTTATCTAAGAATGGCCTGAACACCCTATTTATTAAATCCATAAACACGGCCGGTGCATTAGTCAACCTGAATGGTAACACCAGAAACTCATAATGTCTATATCAGGTCTTGAAAGCAGTCTTAGGTACATCACCCTTCTTAATTTTTAACTGGTGATACCCAGATCTTAAATCAATCTTCAAAAAATGACTAGCACCCTACAACTGATCAAACAGGTCATCTTTCCGAGGCAACAAATATTTATTCTTAACTGTCACCTTATTCAGCTGCCTATAATCAATGCACATCCTCAAAGAGCCATCCTTCTTCTTTACAAACAACACTAGAGTACCCCACGAAGAACTGCTCGGTCTAATGAATCCTCTATCTAATAACTCCTGCAATTGTATCTTCAATTCTTTCAATTCTATTTGTGCCATTTTGTAAAGAGGAATGGATATAGGATCGGTGCCTGAATACACCTCAACCTCAAACTCAATCTCCCTATCTGGGGGAAATCCCGGCAACTCTTCCGGAAAAATATCTGGAAACTCCTGGACTACAGGTATCCGATCAAGCTCTAAAGAAGTCTTCTGCACATCTATTATATGAGCCAAATATACTGAACAACCTTTCCCTATCCTCTTTCTAGCTTAGATAGCAGGGATAAGATTGACTCTAAACTCACGTCTATCACCCAGAAACTCAAACTTTGGCTGCCCCTCAGGCTGAAATTTAACCCTCTTCTCATAACAATCAATGACTGCATGATGTGTTGTAAGCTAATCCATGCCGAGAATCACATGTAGCTCTAACACAGGCAGTTCTATCAAATCAACACGTAAAATGTTGTCATCAATTTCAATCACACAATCAGGATAATAGTAATTCACTTCTATACTCTCACCCATCGGTGTAGCTATCTCTAAACGCACATTTTACAATTTTCTTTCCTTATGCAATTTAGGTGCAAATTGAGGTGAAACAAAGGAATACGTAGCACCAAAATCCAACATGGCATCAACAATCTCATTCTAAATCAAAATAGTACCTGTGACCATATTATCTGATCTATGTGCCTCCTGTGTGTTGACTGCAAAGACTCACCCCTGTCCTCTGCCTGTTGGGGCCTGACTACTGCTAGGAGTCTGTCCTCTTCCTCTGCCCCTACCTGGAGCCTCTCTGTAATATCCTAGGTGAAACCCTAGTTGGAAACCCTAACCCTAGTACCTTAAACCTAGGGGGAGTTAGGGGTATTTGCATGAGTTGGTTGCTATATGTGAAATATGATTTTTACTTGATGTGTTTCTATGCTATTGATTGT
>CANXYC012952418.1:0-26372 GCA_948193065.1 Aleurites moluccanus | reverse complement strand
CTTAGTTAATACATATTTATTAACTTCCCAACCCTTACAAATAAGGTATTTTATAAAATTTAAAATTACCGGTCAATTAATAACAATATTCAAAATAAATATTTATTACGTATCGGTGTTAATACACCTAATATATTGAATGTAAAGCATTTACTAATTGCATGGTGGTTGTATCTTTCAATTCATACATAAATAATTTACTTAAGAAAAACACGATAACTCAAGTGTTACTACCCTGTTCTGAAAATTCAACAAAATTATAGAAGAAGAGTGCAATTACTTTGTGAGGAAGAAAATAAAAGACAATAATAATGAGACAATTAACTCAAACAACAAAACCAAAATTATACACTAAAAATCCTAACTATGAAAATAAAAAAATAAAATAAAACAAGATATACCTTATGTTAGTAAAATCACAAGCATTGACGGCGACCTTTTTCGACAAACTCGATATTGGAATATGCTTGAAATAGTTAGAATAAAAAAGGAAAATCTGTAAAATCTGCTTTAGAAAAGGAAAATTGAAAGGAAAAGTCATAAACGAAGAAATAAAAATACCAAAAAAATGAGAAAGAGAAGAGGAAATAAAGATTAAAAAAAAAAAAGAACTTACCCACCTGCAGAAATCAACCGGAACGAGAGAGAAAAACAAAGTGATGAAAATATTTTACAGTCAAAAGATAAATAAGTGGTGAACAAACTTAGAATTGAGATGAAAAAATAAAATAAAATAAAATAAAATAAAATAAAATAAAATATAGGCAAAACAGGTTAATCGAATAAAAAAAAAAATAACTATTAACAATATAAAAAAGACTATTTAAAAATCAAATAAAATTTACTTGAATTTTTCTCGAGCATCTATAGCACGCACCTCTTCTCCTTCCTCCCTTCCCTCCACCCATGTCTTGGTAAGAGTGCCCGCATTTTGTCCCTAATAATACATTCCATAGAGGCACTTTGAAAAGGTACTCTGCAATTGTAAGTATTTGAACAGCCCAACTAGGATTTGTCCTAAAACGACACCGACACATGTAAAGTGCTTTTACAATTTCCAAGAGAAACAAAATTTCTTTATAAAACTGTGGTATAATTTCGATCAAAACAGAAGAAATTCCATTATTCTAGCCTCTTCTTTTCTTTTTCTCTACGATTCTAAGTTCTTACTTAAGTTTTATTCCTTGAAATACAACCGATCTTCTTTTTTTATTCTTTTTTTCTTTTTCCTCAAATAATTATCTATTAAATAAATATATATCTTTCTAAATTGTTAATATGTGTCTTTTTTGACATAAATTAATTATTAATAATATTTGTTAATTTTTATTTTGAAATTTCTTGTTTGAGTGATGAAATTTATTATTTTTCTTTCATAAAATAATTTATTTATTTTTCTTATAAAAAAAAATTGATTTTCTTGTATTCAAGGGCGGAATTAGGCACTAAAAATTGAAGGGCAAACTGTAAACAAAATAAATTCAGTTTTGTAATGTTAATATAAAAAATTTTAAAATTTTTAATATTATTATTATTTTATAAAATATTTATTTACATATAAATATAATAACACATTGATAACAAATAAAATAATAAAATTTAAGGCAATTTATATATATATATATTAAGAAAAATTATGCAATATATATGTAATGAATAAAATTTAAAAAATATTTTATTATTTTATAAAATATTTATTTACATATAAATATAATAATACATTGATAAAAAATAAAATAATAAAATTTAAGGCAATATATATATATATTAAGAAAAATTATGCAATATCTATGTAATGGATAAAATTTTAAAAATTTAAAATAGCTAAATGCATATATTTTAAAATATATATAATCTAATTATGAAAATTATAATTTTTTAAGGTGCTAATATGATATATTTTTAAAAATATATTAAAAATATGTAAGTATAAAAATTAATTTTAAAAAGTTTAAAAAGGTCAATATGATATTTTAAAATTTGGAGGGATTAATATAATATATATATATATATATATATATTAATTTTAAAATGCTTGGGACCATACACCCCAAACTAAATAGTAGATTTCCCCCTACTTGTATTATTTATAGTCTTTTAAGTTGGTTTTGAATTTGTTATTATATTCAAACAATAGCACTTATTCAAAAACATAAAAGGTCGATTTGTGGCTTTATAATTATTAAACAAAGTATATTTTTTATTGAATTTCTCAATTCAAATATTCTATTAATACAATTCAATATTAAAAAAAAAATTTAAATATATTATTTTGATACTTCTTAATATATGTTCATATATTTTGTATTTTTAAATCAATATGTTCTATTTTTAATATATGATTGCAGATTCATGATATATTTAAACAAAAAAAAAAGAAATTTAAAATTTTCAAATAACATATTACAAATATCAAACATAAATAAACATTAAATTTTAAATTTTAAAATTTTAGGGCCTCAATTTTAATTTTTTTATTAGATCAAATTCTTATTAACTATGAAATCTGTTTGTAAATCAAATCGCAAACTTCAATTTATAAAAAATATATATATATACAAAATGAACAGATTGAATTTCTAAAAAATTATTTAGACTTGGTCCATGAACTGATGCATTAACTATTTATTGAATTAAAAATAGTTTTGGGCATAAATAAAAATTCCTTGTAATTAATTACCTTCACTCTTGTGAGCCCATACAACTATACAATAATAAGTCACAATCATACACAAAACACTATAAATATGTTTTGGTATAAATCCAAGTAAAGTTACGCATCAACTATTAGCTAAGTTAAAGAAATTTTAATGGAAATTAATAAATTAAACTTGAAATTTTGACCTTTGTATTGAGAACGGGAGACATGGGAAAATTTTGAATATAAATATAATGTTATAGCAAATCTTTCTTAATTATTATAGAACATTGATTAGTTAATCATCAACCAACTAATAATATTATGGTAATTACAAGCACTAAAAAATTGAGTTTTGAGTAGTATTTACTACAATTTGATATTAATTATTAAAAATATAAATTATTCTTATTGAGTAATTACTTTTTTTTTTTTTTGAATATCAGAAATGAATAATTAATTATAAATTTATTATCGAAAATAATATATACATACCGTTAGAATATATTTCAATATATTTATTTGAGTAATTACTTGATATATATTATATAAGAGTAGTATAATCAAAATTCAAAAGATTTAAAGTTTAAATCTTAATCACATCTTTGTATAAATCTTCCATTAATTAAATTTTAAAAATTATTATAAGTTAGTGCGCTAAACCCAATAAGTTAGTGCGGTAAACCCAATGGCATATGAATTGTATTAATATAGCAAAACACGTACAAGAGAGCGTTATGCATAATAATATCTATTAGAAGTGTGGATTATAAAATAACATATAATTTTCATTTTAAAATCCAAAATTTTTAATTAAACACTTATTATCTCTTTCATTTCTCAAAAAAAAAAAAATAACAATAATAATAATAATTTTTCTTATAATTATTTCCTTATAATGTATTTTTGATATTTAAATATAAAATTCTCTTGTAAAAAATTTCAAATTGTTAAATTATATATTCAATAACTCATTTAAAAATATTTTTATTTTTCTTTAAAAAATAATTACACATAGCAAGGACATAATAATTCAACATTAAATGATTTGAAAATACACTTAGACATTGAGAATTTATAATCTATTTATTCTTAATATGAGATTAATGACATAAACACTTTATATATATATATGGATTAAATCTAAAAATTAATTTTGATTGAATTGATAAAATTTTATATATAAAAGATTAATTTTGAATGGATTAAATAATTTTTTTATAAATTAATAATTTTTTTTTTTTATTAAAGCTATCACATGACTGTAATTCTATTTATAACTCGATTCATTAAAAATCTTATATTTTAATATAAATATAGTAAAATATTTCTTAAAATATGTATGATGTGCAATAAACTAATTATTTTTTATCGAGTATAAAATAATTCACTTATTTCTTATTTTTCTTTTTCACAAATAATTATACGTGAACTCTAATTTTCTAACTACTCAACAAACACATGTATTTATATTTTCCCAATCAATAATGTTAGCTTGGCCTTATATAGGCTTTATTGTAGCCATCATTATCTTAATTAATCTCATAAGTGCCGTATTGGAACTTTCATATATATAAATTTGTCATTTTTAATTATAGAAAATAACCGTTCTCCAACCATTAAACAACCCTTAAATTTCTTAATAAGTTTCAAATTATTGTTAATTTCTTACCAACATTTTATTTATTTATTTTGTAATTATCCAAAAAAAAAAAAAAAAGAAATTAGAAACCTCAAATACAAATTAACAAATCTAAAACAAATTTATTTCATTGCTTAGTATTTAAACAAACCTAATATTACAATTACACACCACATTGCAACCCCACAAAATTAAAATCAAAGTAAAATTTGTTTCTCTTCCTCCTCAAGGAGGGGAAACACCAAGAAAATCCCCTCATGGCCTCTTTTCATTTTCTTGTTAGAATTTTTGTACTTTCTTTCATTTTCTTGCAATCCAAACACACTTTTGCTTCAAAACAAACTTCATTAATATTACCTCTTAAAACCCAAAAACATCCTCATCTCCCCACCGGAAGAAGACATATCGCCACCGCCTCCTCCTCCACTAATAAGCTTGTATTTCATCATAATGTTTCTCTTACTGTGTCTCTCACGGTGGGTACACCGCCGCAAAACGTCACCATGGTTCTTGACACTGGCAGCGAACTTTCTTGGCTTCATTGCAAGAAATCCCCAGGCTTGAATTCAATTTTTAACCCTTTTGTCT
The DNA here is from genome assembly GCA_948193065.1 of Aleurites moluccanus. Lineage (NCBI taxonomy): Eukaryota > Viridiplantae > Streptophyta > Magnoliopsida > Malpighiales > Euphorbiaceae > Aleurites > Aleurites moluccanus. Next base: position 21,504 of record CANXYC012952418.1, on the reverse strand, counting down.
CTAAAACTTACTCTAAAGTTCCTTGTTCTTCTCCTACCTGCAAGACCCGAACCCGTGACTTCACCATACCCGTTTCTTGTGATCCGGCTAAACTGTGTCACGTTATTGTATCCTACGCCGACGCTTCATCTCTTGAAGGAAACCTCGCGTTTGAAACATTCCGATTCGGGTCAACTGCCAAACCCGGTACTATTTTCGGGTGCATGGACTCGGGTTTCAGTTCAAATACAGAGGAGGATGCCAAAACAACCGGGTTAATAGGCATGAACCGTGGGTCATTGTCATTTGTGAACCAAATGGGCTACCCGAAATTTTCTTATTGCATATCGGGTCTTGACTCGTCTGGCGTTTTACTGCTCGGAGATGCAACTCTGCCATGGTTGAAACCGTTAAGCTACACCCCATTAGTCAAAATCTCAACCCCATTACCGTACTTTGATCGGATTGCTTATTCCGTTCAACTCGAAGGTATAAAGGTTAACAACAAAATTTTATCTCTACCCAAATCCATTTTTGTACCGGACCATACCGGAGCGGGTCAAACTATGGTTGATTCCGGTACCCAGTTCACATTCTTATTAGGACCCGTTTATACTGCTTTGAAAAATGAATATTTGGCACAAACTAAAGGGATTTTGAGAGTTTTGAATGATCCGAATTTTGTATTTCAAGGTTCGATGGATTTGTGTTATTTAATTGAGTCACAAACTCGGCCGAGTTCTTTTTCCACATTGCCTGCAGTAAACTTGATGTTTCAAGGAGCCGAGATGAGTGTCTCGGGTGAGAGGTTGTTGTATCGTGTGCCGGGTGAAATTAGAGGGAAAGATTCAGTGTGGTGCTTTACATTTGGAAACTCTGACTTATTGGGGGTTGAATCTTTTGTGATTGGTCATCATCATCAGCAAGATGTTTGGATGGAATTTGATCTTCAAAATTCTAGGATTGGACTTACTGAATTTAGCTGTGATGTTGCCGGTCGAAAGCTTGGCTTGCCCTTGTAAAAATTTTCTTTTTTTATTATTTTTTTTAATACGGATAAGAAAATCGAAATAAGTCAAAAAATACATTATCATTAAATTAATATAAATATATGAACATATATAATTACTTTGTAAAGGACTATACTGGAATAAGAGGATGTTGGATAATTGTACATTTTGTACATGAGATTCTGCGTCAAATTAAAAAATTAATTTTAAATAAATAGATAAAATTATTTTTCATTAAAAATTAAACTTGAATGATGAAATTAAAAAATTAATTTTAGATAGATCGATAAAATTTTTTTCAGTAATGAGTTATATAAGTTTTTTTTAATAAATGAATGAGTTATTTTTTTGAATTGATTCAAATACCATGTCTTCATTTCTGACGAGATTAATGAGATAAAAATATTAATAGACTGACTTTTAATTAAATTAAATAAATTTTCAATCTCAATGATTTAATTATTCTAAAATCAATTTTTTATTTAATATTGCAACATAAAATAGGTTTTGCCATGTAGTAATTTACAGTTAAAAGAAAATTTTGTTAATTTAATTTATACCAATAAAATAAACTAAATAGTCATAACATTTAAATTTATATTGACCCACCTGTTGATTGTGCAATTACCAAGAATAAATAAACATAAATTTGTACCAAAAGTTTATGCTTATTTATTTCAGAATATATGAAAATAATTAAAGCAATGAAATTTTTTACTTTGCAATAAAATAATGAAGTATTTTATACTGTAATTTTTTTTTAATATAAAGTAGGTGCAATATAGAAAATTACATTATTATTATTATTATCACTTGGTAATTAGTATTCTCTGAATCTGTGTTGGGTTTGGTGAAGTTGAGGACAGAGAATCAAATTATGGTCCCTTTTTTGGTTTAATACGAAGGAGCAGGTATTTACAGCATTAGATGCTCTGTTTTCATTATAATTTTATTAAATTCATATTGGAATTTGTCAAGTGAAATTATAAAATCTAATTTTACTAAAGAACTAATTAGTTTTAAAAAAACAAAATCTTGCTAATTGTCTTAATAATCGATGTATAAGAAACTCAAAGCTTAAATTTATAAAAAATTTAAAATACAAGTAAAAAATATAAGTGAAAATTAATATAACAATGTATCATAATTATATTTAATTTTTTATTATTTATAATTTGTTAATTAATCTTGGAGAATCACATCCTATTATTTTAATTTAGTTTGTAGGATACTTCTATCTGATTTGTAGGGTTGAAGCTATCAGTAATTTTAATTTAATTTATAGGATATTTTTATTGATATTGATTCAAATTTAAATTATTTTTTTTAGACAATTAACAATTTTAATTTGATTTGCAAGATATTTTTTTTAAATCTTGGACTGTTTATGTGCATGAGCTTACTCTGATACTAATTATTATAAATTTTAAGAGAATCACATCCGAAAAATTAATTTTAAAAAATTAGAGAATCTAAAATTTATATAAATCTAATATTAAAATCTCATATTTTTAATATAAAATTTACTAAATTTTATATTTTGATCAACTGTCATCGTAACATAATTTTACAATGTAATTATAATTATTTATAATAAGTTCTTTATCTAATGTATTGGACTGAATTCTTGTACAGATGAACCAAGGCCTGCAAAAAAAAAATATTAGAGGGCCAAGTTAAAATTCTCCTATGCAGATTGTTGTTCGTTCTCAATATATGATTTGAAAGAGTTTGTTCAAAAAAAATATGAATGGCTATGAGGTGACATGATTGACAGCCTGATTCGATAGGTCGGATCACATGCCTAACTACAGAATTTTCTTAGCCACATCTTCTCTAACGAGGGTGTTAAAGATGAGTATTAACAACAGTATTAGCCTTTATGACTTACAAGTAGGTGCGTATGATGGGCTATTCTTGAAACTAGGGATTGTTTTGTGTTGAATATCTTCAGAAGTACAATTCTATGAGAATTTTTGAAGAGTTTCCTGGACGAGGATGATGCAAGCTTCAAATGAAGCATAAGTTTTAGCCCATTAGAGATATTTTAAGCCAATTAAATTAAAAAAATATTACGTAAATATACTATTTATTTTATTTTATTTTTTAATTTTATAATTATTTTTTTTTATTTTTAGATATATGTTTGATATATGTGTAATATATTTTTAATATATATTTAATATACGTCATATTTTTAAAAAAATATTTTTAGAAATATAATATTTTTAAAAAAAATATTTTTAAATACGTAATATTTTTGATTTTTTTGATTTTTTTAAAAAATTCCTTAAATTAATGCTGAGTTTTGATTAAAATGATATTAAAATTACTTTTAGTATTATAATATGTATGCTATAAATTAAAATTTAATAAAAATATTATTTTAGGTAAATAATACCGCAAACATTATGAAATTAAAAATGTCTTCGCAAATAATTAAATTAGTAGACTTTCATTCATTAGTTTATAATCACATCATATGCTAATAATTTTTAAAATTAATTTTTAGTATAAAATATGATTTTTTTAAATTTTAATAAAATATAGATGAACTTTAACAAAATAAAAATAAAAATAAAAATACATTTTTATAAACAATATATATATATATATATATATATATATATATATATATATATAATTTGACTTTTGAACAAGCTGACAAATAAATTTAAATAAAATAAAAAAAAAATGCCCTGTAGTTTTATTTCTTATTTTTAATATAAAATAGGAGCCAGGGGCCCGAAGGGTTGAATTGCATGGGACCCACGTATAAAATTAGTGAGTCAATAATGGGAAATCCACGTGTATCCCCCGAGTCCGAGTGCTTGCCAATATTATAATAAATAAATACTACCCTTCAAATCCGTTTGAGCCCAATATTTGGGTCCTCAACAATCTACAAGTTTGAGGCAGCTGTTGGGGGATATTAGGGAGTTGGGAACAGGTTTTCTGTTGTGTAAATGGGTGCTAGTGAGAAGGGCGGCAAATAATGCAGCCCATCTTCTAGCTCATAGGCCAAGTAGGCCTTTTCAACCCCTATTTTGGTTTACTGAGTTCCCTTGTGAACTCTCAGCTTAGCCTTCTTCAATCACTCCTCTTTCCAGTAATGATAATTTTAATCTTTTCATTAAAAAAAAAATTGTTGGAGTTGTTTTCAAAATGATAAAATTTCAAATTTAAATTTAAATTAAAATAAAATAAAAAAATCCTAGAAAGAAAAATATAGAGCATTTTCCTTTGCAGTTGATATGAAGTAAAAAAAAAATGAAGAGAATGGGATTCAGTCTTTGCTTAATTGGGATGGAAGAGAGAGTCGAAATTTGAAAGTTACAGTCAAATCTTTATAAATTATATTTGATCAATTAATAATCTTTAATATATAATAATTTTTTATGATTTTAATTTAAATTAATAAATTAAATTAATATTTAATTAATTAATTAATTAAATTTATAATTTCCAATAATATTAATTTATAAAAATTTTACTTTACATTACAAGAAGTTGAAGAAAGATAAAAAAGAGAGAGTTCCATTAGGGTTTGATTCGAAACTTTATAAGTTAATAAACATTAAAAGCTTATCTGTAAAGATTATAAATTTAGATTGAAATTTTAAGTATAAAATTATATATATTAAATGTTCAATCACATTTTAAGTATTTTATTTTATTTTATGTATTTTAATTTGTAACGATCAATTTCTGAAAAAAAAAATTCAAATCAAAATTTAAATGAATTTACACAATTTCCAAATTTATTTTAAATATTAAATTTTTTTATATAATAATAATTAAAAAAAAGGGGAAAAAACACCACCACCAACACCAAAGACACGTTGGGTGTTTGCATTGCATTGCGTGTACGGAGCAGAAAAACCGACGTCGTTTATCATATCATCTTCAAGCATACTAATCTAATAAACAACAATTCTGACAAGCTTTTCACGAGAGAACGTGTTGGTTTTAGGCAAAGACCCAAACCCAACGCGTCAGAGTCAAATCGCTACCCCCTCCGAGTCTCCGACTCGTCTTCATCTTCATTTTTTTTAATTAAAAAAAAAAAAAGAAAAAAAAAATACTACTGTCAATTACATATCCACCAAGAATCGTTTTTTCCGATCTATACAACCAGATCCTCCGATCAAAATGTAAGTAGTCTCTTTTCTCCGTTTTCCATTTCTGCATTTTACTACGAATTTATAGTCACAATGTAATTTTGGAGTCATTTTGTTTCTCTTGATTTGTTTCATTGATTAGGTTGTTTTATGTTGTGATTTTGAGGATTTGGGTTTGTTCATTGATCTACATTATTTATTTCTTGTTCTGGAAAAAAAAATTATTCGCAGAATTTTCGTTTTATTATTTGTTATATGACATTCGATTACATGATTAAGCCAAGTTAATTAATGATTTTAGAACATAATCACATTTCAATTTTATGAAGAATTAGAAATTTACCTTACTAACTGTTAATTTGGTTTAAATAATTCCGTTAACATTACCTTAAAATTTAGAGGCTTGTGATTTTTCAATTCAGATTGTTTAATGCTATGACATTGTACCTTTTTTTTTTTTTTCTTAATATTAATTTTGATTTATTTTTTGAAAATTTTCCAGTGGACCTGAATATTGGTGGATTGTACATCAGTGGAGAAGCTGATATTGGAATTATTGGATAAGTATGAGTTTTGTGTTTCGAGGGACTAGAGCGGATTTAGAAAATGGCTTCCTGGGATTTATCCCTGAGCGGCGGGCAGTGGTAAAGTTACATTTTTTTGGTTTTAAAATGTCGAATCTAGTTATCCCTAGTTATCCTTTATTATGTGCTTTAGTTTCCAGTTCTCCTGATAAGTATGTTTTGTTTGTTTTGTTTTTGTTGAATCTGGTTTTGTTATCAGCGTACCCATGCAGCACGGCCTGTTAATTCCAACTCTCTTATTTTTCTTGTCACAGGTAATTATTAAACACCTGTGTTTGCTAATTGTTGATTAACATCCAATTTTTGTTTAACATAGTTTTCTAATTCATTTATCACTTATTTGATGGGGCAGTTCTGATATTATTTATGATACTGAACTCACAACAGATGTCACCTAACTTTCTGGTATGTTTTTCCCTGAAAATGTAATTTACGTTTTTTCAGTTTTCTGGTTGATAATGTTGGAGTTTGTGTATGTAGCTTTGGTTAGTGCTTGGTGTGTTTTTAATGGCTTCAACTTTGAGGATGTATACAACTTGTCAACAACTTCAAGCTCAGGCTCAATCCCATGCTGCCATGGCCAGCGGCCTTCTTGGTCATACTGAGTTGCGTTTGCATATGCCACCGTCCATAGCACTTGCAACTAGAGGACGCTTACAAGGCCTTAGATTCCAACTTGCACTTCTGGACCGGGCATTTGATGACCTAGGTGTGTCATACGGGGCTGCAATGTGTTTTTGAAGTGTTATTCCTGAGTTTCAAAGAGTGATAGTGAAATAAAAACTCTCAATTGCCAAAACATGAGTTCTTATTTTGTTTTCCTATTGCATGCCATTCATTTGGAATTTGATACAAAGGATTATTCATGTAAAACTTGTTTATATGCAGATTATGAAACTTTGAGAGCATTGGATTCTGATAATGTTCCCACCCACTGCATCAATGAGCGAGGAAGAGATAAATGCACTTCCAGTTCACAAATATAAGGTGACTGCTCTTCAAAGGTAAGTTTTTAGGTTTCATTAATACTGTATGTACTTCAAAGCTGCTTCTTTGTATGATTGGTCATGTTGAATATACCCTTGCGCTCTTTTTTGAAATTGGTATCCATTGTGTAATTTGTTCTTGTGCACCTTTTCCTTTGTAAATTAAAAATTGGCAAATGAACATGATGCAAAATAGGAAGACAAGATATGGGGTCTATGGTTATAGAGTATTTACTAGTCTTTTTGAGTTTAATTCATGTGTCTAATTAAATAAATAAACAATTGGTCCCTTATTTTTAAATAAGGGATAATTCTGTAATTTTCAGCTTTTCTGGAAATTCTATTCAGATTTGTTTTGGTATCTTTATTTTTAATTTTAAGTATTATTTTGAGTCCTTGTTGGTCTAGGAAGAATTTTTTTTTTTTAGTTTGCTTTAGGAGTTCAAATCCTTAATAGGATATGACTAGTTTAGAAGTCAGTTACTTAAGGTTTAGGAGTGGTTTTAAGTCCATAAATACTTAGCATTGTAATACTTTTAATTCAGTTTTGTGATTGAATAAAAAACAATTATGCTATTTTGAGTTGTGTGATGCAATTCAACCCTACTCGTGATGCCATGAGACCTTATATGTGATTCTTGAGGAAGTCTAGGTGTGAAGCTTAATTTATTTTCTTTAATTTTCTATTTGTATTACTGTTCATCCGTTTACTATTTGCAATTACTGTTCACAGCTCCAAAAACAGCCCATAACTCTTTATTCTTGCTTAGTTTTGCATATTAATCCCCTTATTTACATACTTCAACTTTGCTTATAGTTTCTCACCCATCTTAGTCTCCATATAAACCTGAAATTCACTCTTTATAACCAGCCCTCAACCCCCTTATTTACATGCCTCAACCTTCCACTTTTAGTTTACCACCCATTCTAGTCTCCTTGTATACCTGAAATTCACTCTCTATCACCAGTCTTCCAACCATCCTGCATCAGAATAACTGGGATTTTGTTTTGTTTACCTCCCAAATTCATCACTATGGTTGCTCAATTCAATTATCACCCTTTTTTTTACTGTTGTAGGACAAATTCCATGGGGAAAAAAAGAAAATATTGATTTTCTTGTTTTCTTTCATTTGTTGTGCATTTCTAATTTTTCTAATTTTCTCATCTTTGTTTTCTTAGATTTTCAAGGTTAGATAATTTCAAGCATCTGATTATGTAATGAAGTATTCTTTATGATTCATTTTATACCACTTTTAATTTAATAATCATGGTTTGTTGCTTTTTGGTGAAATTCTTCTTCCAATTTTGTGATTGTTTGTTGATGGTTGCAAAAGCACATGGGGAACCAAATCAAGTGTCGTTGGAGACAATTCCTTTATGACTTTACAAAGACAAAAGGGGTGTTTTGTATAGATATTTTCCCTCTTGATTGTATGGTGTAGGTATGATGTGACCATTTAGGAAAATATGGTTCTAAGTATTATGCTTGCGTGACGTTTAGAAAGTGGAAAAATCTTGGTTCAGGACAGCGACTTGACAGTTGTAATCTGAGTGAACAAGGGAAGTCAGTGTGTGAGAAGTTATCGAGTTTTCCCTTCACAATTCAATTTTTCTGCTTATTGAAGAATGTATCATATGACTTGAAAGCAGTTTGAAATATATATTGTTTCATGGCCCATCGCTGCAGAATTATTTTTTTTTAGATCTAAAAACTATTGTATTTTAAGAATTAATTTTTAATAGATCTAAAAAATATTATATCTTAAATCATCATTTATGGATATTGATAACTTGACATGAAGCTGGTTTCTTTTTTGGACAGTGGTGGCTCTTCAATGCGACAAGCTTCATGTTCTGTCTCATCTGAGGTATAAACTTTCATTCTTTTTTTTTTTTTTGACTTTATCCCTGTAACTAGGAGTCAGGGTACAGCATTCTATCACTTTTTACCCACTGTATTTTCTTATTACATCAAACTTGATTGCATTGTATTATGGCGATGAAGCTTACTATCATTCATCATTCTAGAATTAATGAGCTTGATTCAGCATTTTTTTTTCTCCTTAGCAAAAGAAGCAAGACACTGCCACTGCAGTTGGAAGCATGAAGGTTTCAGATGATGTGCTGACTTGCAATGTGTGCTTGGAGCAAGTTACTGTGGGAGAACTGATCCGTACCTTGCCATGCTTGCATCAGGTTCATCCCCTTGCAACTATTTTTATTTTTTAACTTTCTACTACTATATTAATAACTATTACTTTTCATTCTTTTGCACATTGATTGAACACACAAATCAGCTTTTATCACTGTAATGTATGTGTATCCTCATGCAAGCACATTTTCCAGTTCCATGCCAATTGCATTGACCCGTGGCTGCGGCAACAAGTAACATGCCCAGTTTGCAAATTTAGGGCAGGATCTGGGTGGCATGAAAGCGGACAAGGTGGCATGGATGCTTCTTACTTGGTTTAACTACAGGCACTGGCCTATACATCAATGAAATCATTCTGATGAAAATACCTGCTTTATATAAAAGCCTTTCGATCAAAGATGGAAGGTGTAATTTATAAGTTATATTTTTTATTTGGGCTTTTAAAAATAGCAGGTTTTCTGTATGATCAGCATAATTTATGCTTTTTTATTTTTTTTAGAAAAAAAAAACAAATATAGCATCAACGCAAGTTGTATATCTGTGCTCTAGAGGTTTGCAATGGTAATTTATTTATTCTCATATTCTGACAGTACGCCTATCAAATTTTAATTTTTATATTTTTAATTAATATTTTATATTTAAAAATTTAATAATTATATACAATCTTTAATCTTTAATAAATACTCAAAATTTAACATTATAAAGTGAACGATAATGAGAGGAAAAGGATGCATAGAGGATTTTGAATCTACCTGCAAATGAGGATGGAATTTTCTCACCCAATTAAAAACAATTACCGTACCCAATTAAAAACAATTACCACAGTAGGACAGAATAGAGGAAGAATGGGGAATGTCAGTAGAGTGTGTCTGACATCAATGACTGAGATGTTAAGCAATATATTAAATTGAAAATATTTATTAAGAAGTTATTAAATTTATTTTAATAACTATTTTGCATATTCTAAATAATATAATAATACCACATTAATTTTTTTCAATCGTATTTAACAGTGTTTTTCATGAAAAACAGTTTCACCTTCAATGTCAAACAAACTCTTAGCTCTCTGGTTGCCGCCTTACAATCTCAGCTGGAAATAGGCTTAACCATTTCACATCTCATGTGAAATAGGCCTTACAGATCTTAGCAAGGGCAACTCAGAAGTCAGAACTAATTGCATAACAGAAATGTTAGGGTCTTAATGACCCTTTCAATCTTAAGTTGGTGCGATCACCACAGTATTCATGTCAATTTCACATGATAAGTTTCATGTATCTTACTCTTTTATTAAATCTAAAATTTTCTTAAACACAAATTGGATACAGCTCTATTTTGACTTTCCTTTTCCCTTTCCTTTCTTCGCTTCTAGCTTGGCTTGCACACGAGCAGCTGCAGCAGCTTTGGCTTCTTCTCTCTTCTTTTTCTCTTCCTCTTTTGCAGCAGCAGCAAGTTCCCTTTGCTTCTTTAGCTCCCTGATAATAAATTTTCAGCATCATTCAAAATTGGTTATTATTCTGTTCATAATTGGTGAGCTTGGGAGAGAGAAATAGATAATAATACTTTGGAGTTTAGACCTCAAAAAGAACAAAAAGCAGAGATGCAATAAGGGTTACTTACTCTAGCCTGGCCCTCTCCTCTGAAACACTACTTAAACTAGAGCCTTTCCGTGGCTTGCAGGCCACTAACTCCACCTCAAAAATAAGAGTTGCACTGCACCAAATAAACATACTGGTCAACAAAGGGATCAAAACTATTGGATAATGACCAATAAAACCATTTGGATCTCAATTAGAATATATATATATATATATATAGAAGCCATTTGGTTTGATGTATGAGTATCACATCAGATTATCATTAACACCCAACCATCCCCAATTTCTCTTTCTCAGAACTGAAATCTCTGGTCCAACAAATCAATATGATCAATCAGGTCAGTCTTGCTGTGCAACTCCATCTCTCAATTAGATCAATGCACCCGGAAACCATACTTTCCCTTAATTATCTTATTATTACTTTTACCAAGCTATTATCAGCTCCTATAAAGTGTTTCCAAACAAAAAATTGAAACACAAAATGCATAATGACATTACTCGGGTGGGATATCTGGTGGTGACCCAGCACTGCCATAGGCATATTCTGGCTTGCAAGTGATTTTTGCAACCTCCCCAACCTGTTACAACCAACCAATAAATATTACAAACATGTAATGAAAAGCTCAAAGTGCTCAAAATTGCATCAAGAAAGCATATTATGACCTTCATTGTTCTCAGAGCAATGTCCCATGCCTGGATGACAGAGCCCTTCCCAATTTCAAATGAGAACACGGTATTATCTTCATGTGTAGTATCAAAAACTTCACCACTTTCAGCAAGTGTGCCCTCATAATGAACTGCTCAAAAAAGGCATGCATATATTAATGTCATTGCTCATATGACAAGCACTGATCAGTATACTTTTAGGACATTTGAATAAAGACAAAAGGAAAAAAAATATCATGAAAAAATCAACTTCAATCAGAGATTTCACAAAAGAATACACTTTTAGCACAAAGAATAGTTTCACATTACCCTAAAAGAATAGATAATACTCATGATGATCATCATTATACAATAAATGTTGCAATATTAAAATAGATGATAATGGTGATTGGTGGTTAAACATAACAGCTAGCAGTCGAGGGATTCAGTTCAAATACTATTCCCTCCCTATTCTTACAAGTAGACTGCTATTATGTCAAGCCAGGATTTCCATGTCGAGAGCAAAATTCACATCTAGAAAAGAAGTGCTTCAAGAACGTAAAACTGAAAAATGGAAGCGTAACACAACCATACAAAACAATCTGTGTTGATTTCTTATGGGACTTTATTCATTAAGTTATATAATAAGCTAATTTAAAAAAAAATATAGAAGCAGCAAAAGGGGTAGACTAATTTGAAACAAATGAAAGGAAAGTTTTACGATATCCAAGCAACATAAATAGAACAAAGCGCAGTGTACCTAAACACATCAACAGTTACCTGAGGCTTATGTTTTTCCATCAATACTTTTACACTATTCATCTAAGAATTTAAATGCTGGCTGCAAGAGCATACCATCAACAAGAGGGAGATCCTCTGAAGGACCAATTGCGCCAGCTTTTGCTTGCCGTACAATTATCTTCACTACACCTCCATCCCCAGTTAAATCAACTGCATCAACCATGGCTCATAAATTCTTAAAATCCTGATTAAAAAAAAAAAGGAACATCAGGATAGCCCTCTGGCATTCAAAACCTAGAGACAGAGCATCTTCATCATATCAGGCTGAAGTAAACAATGGACAATAATGTGTGCGCTTTCAACAGCTATAGACAGCATTTTTTATTGATCAAGTTAAATGCAAAAGCACTAATATGAACAACATGAACTTAGACCATGAAAATAAAAGGAGTAAGGGCGGCTTCTGAATATGTTCCCATGCCACACCACTCCTTCCACCCACATAGCCCGCTAATTAAAATTGGAAAGGGCATCAATAATAAAGTTCGGCTATGTTTGGTTATGCTGTAATGGAATATAATGTAATCAAATGTAGTTTTAGTGTAATTAATGCTTATTATGATAATTTGCAACCAAATGGTCCAACTTGTGAGAAAATTGAATCTTTTTTTTTTTTGTTCTAAATCTGAATTTTCTTAGGTAGGTCTTTTATCCATGAAAAAATTACTATCAACAATTTCCCATAAATTTGACTTTCTGATCATATTTCAAAAATCCTAGTTCAGCATAATATTTTCCAATATTTTCCAATTACTTTTTTTTTTCTTTATTAAATAAGCAAGTAAATATGATCCATGAAAAGTTATATTAAAGTTGACTTTCTATGCATTAAATTGCAATAAAATGGGGAAAAAATAGAGAAAGACAAATTTTTACTTTCATAAGCTGGATCAAAGAACACATACAAAGAAGCAAACCCTAGGGTTTCATTTTTCCTATTCAAAGATAAACAATAAACAGCTTCACATTTCTCTATCTACACATACAAAAACCAACCAAGTCCAATAAATAAATAAATCAGTTCATAATTCATTATATAGAACATAAAAATATTTTAAAAAAATTGCCAAAGAAAATTAATTAAAAATTATGAAATAGAAATTTAACTGTGTAAGGATGATTTTGGGAGAACTAACCTGCTGGCACAATGAAGCAAAAAAGAAATCTAGAAGAAACGGTGAAATCGGAGACGATGTATCGGAATCGGATAAATTGCCGTTGATATCGGTGGCCATAGGCGTCTTGATGAGTTCTTTTGACTCGCAAGACTAAAGCCAGCATTTTGTATGTGGTGCTATGGCGTGGGCCGCTTGATAGAATTTCGGGCTACGGCCCAACTTTTGGGCCTTTGGACAAATTTTTATTTTTAAATATAAAATGAAGTCCAATATATTTTATGTTTCAAAACCAAAATATAGAATAAAGAGGACAAATTTTTTATATTAGGCTAAATCTCAACATTTTCATAATTAATCATATTTTCTTATCACTTATTTTTTTTTTAAATACAGTTGGCTCCTCTTTTATTTGTGTAAACATGATTATTTTAATCTTGAATTCAAAATAATTTTTTTTAAATAAGTGATTATATATTGAATATAATCCATGTTCATGTAAATGCAAATAAAATTCATCTATAATTGAATATTTTGTTTGATATTCTCACTGTTAAGTATATAATTTATTTGAAAAAGTTAATTAATTTTAGCAAAATAAGTTGAAGAAAACATTATATTTTCATACTAATACAAGATTATTTTGATCATTTACATAATTTTTGAATCAAATAAATGTAATTCATTTCATTTTTTTTTGGTATTATAACTATTAAATACAAATTTATTTAGAAAATCAATTAATTTTAATCAAGTTAATTAAGGAAAAATTAACTTTATAGTCTTGTTAAGTTGGTGTTCATTGGTATTCCTTAAAACATATATATAGGATTTATTTACAAAATCCATTGAAGATATAATTTCAACTATCGCCTATTAATTTAAATGTTTAAGAGTTTGATATTTTTAAATAAAATTTTGAATTACGAATATTATAAATAAAAAAAACAGGCATCGAAAAAATTTTACTTTATTATAAATTCATTAAACTCAGAGTTCGAATTTAAATAAGAATCCTACCAAATACAACTTCCTTAATCACAAAATCAGCATTCATAAGCATCCAACTCTTTCTAAATCAAAGACAAATGTCTTATTTAATTGTGAAAAACAAATGATGTTTTCTGAAAAAATATTTCAAGATTTGATTCCAAGTTTTCTAAAATTAAACTAAATTATGGAAAACTATTTTATAATGTTTTTTACTCTTTTTAAAATAAATATTTATAGAACATAATAATTATATATTTAATAAAAAAATATTTAAAATAAAAATGAAAATAAAGAAATAGAGAAAACTTTAAATAGAAAAAAATTTTACCATATTTTCTTATTTTTTAATTTTTAATTTGAAAAATAAAAATAAAAAATTGAAAAATGAAAATTAAAACTAAAAAAAAATGGAAAATATTTTCTGTAACTTGTTACCTTCAAAAGTGTTCAAAAACTGCAATTGATTTTATGATGTTAGCGAGTTTGTCCAACAGATTGCAAGTTGTAAGTTTTGTGCATATGATCATGAAAACAGAACAAGAATGTAATATAAAATAATTTGCAATCATAATTCAATCCTTCTTACTCGGTCTGAGAAACCCAATTTTAAGACCACAAGCTGTGCAAATTCAAAAACTTCTTTCCAGACTCCAGAGCATGATGTACTTCAACAAAAACAGAACAAAGAAAAATTTTCCCACCATTGCAAGACTTCCTTTGTTTCCCTAAACAATCATGCTACAGTCATTTTTCATTCCATCTGTGGAAATGAATTCTCCAACTTCGGACAGTCGACTACATCAATTTTTTTCAAGGATGGACATCTCAGAACATCACTTCCTGAATAAAAACATGTTAGGCAAGGCAAACACTCAAAGACTGATGGATTGTAATGAAGGAAATATGGATTTATCCCAAACCCCTTCTTGCTTGATGATTTCCTCCAGCAAAGTACAATTCTTTACTTCCATACATTTTAGTCGTAAGACCCAAAGCCATGGGAAGAGAAAATATGTTTCTCAAGCTGCTACGGTAATGAACTTTCACCAGTTTTAGTTGTTTACAGCTCCGGCAGAGAAAGTCCTCGTATTGGGGCACACGTGCACTGTTGCTACTTCCAAAGATGGAAATTTGAAGGCGCAACTTCCCAAGCAGAAGCTTGTGAGGATTTTCAAATGAACAAGTTCCAAGGTTTTTAATTTTCCAAATACAATCTCTTCAGTTTGTTCCATCAACTTCAAAAGCTACTATTTCTGTCAACATCTTGCTAGTATAAACTATTAATCTTCATTATCGTAAGTTGTACCATATTTTTGGCTGTTGAAGATGTTACCAAATGTTTCAATATTTTGCAAGAACTAACTTCAAGAGTCGTTAAATTTTGGAAAGATGCAGAAGATGGTGCTAAATTGATCAAATTAGCACAAACCAAACACCCATAGTCTCGAGATAATCAAGAACAAGGTCCTGTTGGGGGTGTTGCTTCCAAATATACTTCAGGTTATGAAGGTAATCTAGATTCAAGTTTCTTATACGTGGTAGTGTACTGCAATCTTCTTTGTCATCACCAAGTCCGTCATATTGGAATAGCTCTTTGAGAGATGAACTATGCACAGATAATGTTTTTGGACTCTATAATTTTTAAGGAATCCAAACAGTGAAATTGTTTCGGATGGAGTGCAGAACAACAGACTTTTCATGGGAAAACAACTCTGATGGAAATCTGCATTGCAATATTGTCTCAACGACCTGCCATCTAACTATAACAGCTCCAAAATGAGGGAAACCTAGAGATAAAAAGGAAGTAGCAATTAACACCAGGTTAATAAGGGAAAAATGTACTGATCATCCCATAGGCAAAGTGAAAGTAGTGAGCTTCAGATTTTTTTCTTTCAATGTAAACCATTGGATATGAAAAGCCCATATAATATCTGAGGTGCATGTTCCTCCAGAACTGGACACATAATTTAGCCATCTTCTTAGAAAGAAAATTTGAAGTCACTTTGTATGGAAGTCAAAGAAGTGTTTACATTTTTAGTGGACATCATTCAAAGAATAGAGGGATACATACATTATTTGTGAGGAATAATGGTTCTTATTTGTTAGGAATAATGGTTGTTGAATTGGGATGTCATGTTGGGGCGTAATTTTCAGCCCTTATCACTGAATTATAGGATGAATTTTAATATGATCATATACATCATTTTTTTTTTATTATTGAAGTTATTAAATAAATTAAAAAATTTTATTACAGATTTGAGGCGAAATTTCGGCTGAATTTAATATCATGACTGGTAAGAAACTCAATCATATACTGACTCACTAAAAAAAATATCACATTAATATATCCTATGATGATTAAATTATAAGCTAAATTTTAGTATGGTCACATACGAAATTTTTTATTATTACAATCACTAAACAAATTTGATAATTTTATTGCAATTTTCAAACCAACTTAACTATTAATCTGAAAACAATTTGAAAATTCAAACATTGAAAAATTTATCAATTTATTTTTTAATTAAAATTAAAATTAATAAAACACTAAAATGTAATATAATAATAAAGTATATATTTATGTGAATAATATATTCAGATTTAATTTATACTCTTAATACTAAAAACAAATTAATTAGAATTTACAATTACACAAATAATATCAATATTATAAAATCAAATTATTATTATTTGATTTTAATTTATTATAAATTAAATATCAAAAACACAAAAACTAGTCCTGTTTCATTATTTTTCTAGAATGAAATAGTGATAAAATTTATAAGTTGTAATATATTTATTTAATGAGACTGATATATTGATTGCTTGCTATTTCTTCATTTTAAATGTAAGAATCTTACATGTGACTTTTTGTCACTTATTAACAATGAAGGTATTATTTAATAAAATTAAAATGAATTTTAAATTTTTGATTAAAAAAATTTTCAATTTTATTAAGAATATTTTTAACGAGTGCTTTTAAGAATTGAAAATTCAGATAATATTAAATAAATAAATTTAAAAATAAAATAAATAAGTGGAAAATAGATATTCTGACATATCATTTAGGATGGTAGCGATTATAACGAAATATAACTTTATCAATCATTATCCAAATTATTTTTATATTAATTTATTTATATTTTTCTAATACAATTATTTTATAACTATTTTATCTGAAATAATAATTTTTAATTAGTGCACTTATGACATTCGTTGAAAATTAACCTGAAAATTATAATAGGATTATCAAATTTATTTAGTGATTATAATAATGAAAAAAATATGTATGTAACCATATTAGAATTTGATCTATAGTTTTGTGACTATGGGTTGGTTAATGTGTCATTATTTAAGTGACATTTTTTTGGTGAGTCAACATCTGATTGGATTTTTTATTGATCACGTTAGTAAATCCGGCCAAAATTTTGCCTAAAAATTATAATAAAATTTTTTAATTTATTTAGTAACTTCAATAATAAAAAAAATTATATATATGAACATATTAAAATTTATTTTATAGTTCAATGACCATAAATATAAATTACCCGTCGGTCCTCTCCATGTTTTCTTGGAAACTAAAAAATTCCACAGCAAATTCTATTACTTTGCCGCACTCTGGGAATTCCGAACTGTGTGTCTCTGGACAAAAACTTTTGATTTCTGGTAGAGTTTTCGGTGTCAAGTAGAGTAGCTGAGGGGACACAAAGGAAGGGGCTGCTTCTACACCTAAAAAGTATGTGTTACTTCATTAAGACAATTAGATCTAAGACGTGTGTTTCTTAAAGATAAGAATACTCAATTGAGTTTATTAAAGGAGTTCCATAAAATTTAATAAATTTATGTTAATTATTTATAATCACAAAAATAGACGTAAATTTAGTATGAATAATAAGTTATATATTGAGAGAGAATATCAAATGAAGTATAATCATTGATTATGATAAAATTAAATCTAATTAATTCAATTAAAGATAATTTATTAGCAGTAGGAATGAAGCAAAAATCTTAGGAAAGAGTACCGTTCACATTTAGCGATGGACCAAAAAAATTAACATAAAATTTAAGAACGGACATAATGATAATAAAGTAAATTTATTTAAATAAATATAAAAATAATAAAAATATAAACATATACTTTAATTAGAAATAACAAAAAATTATCATTAAACAAATGAAGAAAATTAGTAAAGAATATGAAGAAAGTGAGGAAAATTAGAAAAAAAATGAAAAAAAATGAAGGAAAAAGAAAGAAAATAAAATTAATTAATACTTTTATTAAGAATTAAAAAATTAATTTTTTAAAATAAAAGAACTATTTTATTAATTTTATCAAAATTTAGAAATTAAAATGTAATTTACCATAAAAATTCTCAAAACTTAAGGGGGCACGTGCCCCTCTTGCTTATACTTCTCGTGAGTAGTCAATTGATAAAATCTAAATATAGGCTTTTTATATTATTCTTTAACTTAGTTTAATTTTGACTCAACGTTCAAGAGTAAGAAAACTCTAATTTAAGGCAATCTAAAAATTTTTATGGATAAATTACTTTTTCGTCCTTAAATTTTAACCTAATTAACACTTGCATATCTATTTTTTTTTTTAAATTAACTAATTAGTCCTTATATTTTGATTTCGTTAGACACCATTCCGCACAATTTGTTAACCTTTTTGGTTAAAAAAATTTAAAAAATTAAAAACAAAAATGAAAATATAGTAAAATGACCAAAATGTCCCTCTTCTTCACTACTTAGATTTTTTCTTATTCTTCTTTTTTTTTTTTTACCTTTTTATTTAATCAACATTAAATGAATATTTTAATTTATTTAATTAAAATTAAAATTAATAATTTTAGTTAAAAATATTATTTTTTATTTAATTATTTAATTGATTTTGTTTTTATTTTTAAAATTAAAATAAATAAAATTACTTTTCATCTATTAAAAACTACTTTTTATGTTTAATTAAAATAAATATTTTTTATTTTTAATCAAAATAATTATTTTTTGTGTACATCAAATTAAAATTTTAAAAAAAATTGTATATATAAAAAAAATAAGAGAAAAATAATTTTTTTTAATTACTCTAAATTTAATTAAATATACTCAAAAAATTATTTTAATTTTAATTAAAAATACTGAAAAATAATTATTTTAATTAAATATATAAAAAGTAATTATTTTAATTGAGTATATAAAAAGTAATTTTCAATAAATGAATGTAATTTTATTTATTTAAATTTTAAATTAAATATAAAAATAAATTAAATTAAATAATTAAATAAAAATAATTATCTTAATTAAATAAAAAAGTAATTTTATTTATATCAATTTTAGATTAAATATAAAAAAGAAAATAAGTTAAATAATTATTTTAATTTAAGAAAATATAATTTTATTTATTTTAATTTTAAATTAATATAAAAATAAAAAATATGTATAAATATTTCATTCAAAAAATATTCACATATATACTTTTATTTTAATTAAATTTAAAAGTAGAAACGTAAGTGTTAATTAAATAAAATTTTGGAGACTAAAAGTAATTTATTTAGGGATATTTTGATCATTTTTCTAAAATTTGATAAAAAAAAAGAAAGAAAATGAACGAAAAAGTGAAAGAAAATAAAAGGAATGACTAAAGTGTTTAGTGGAATCAAAGTATAAAAACTGACTAGTTAGATTTAAAAAAAAAAAGAGATATAAGTATAATTAGATCAAATCTTAAAAATTAAAAAATAATTTATCTAATTTTTATTAATCGAAAGATGCCTATAAAAGAAATTAATGGAGCTTATAAAGCGTGTACAAACCCTAAAATGTAAAAAGGACAATTAAACCACGATAAAAAAAATCGCTATAAAAAGTTTAAAAATAGTTCAAAATTAAAAATAACTCGTTAAAATTTTAAATGATAAATTTTGAAACCGAATAGACCTATTCTAGCTTTGATAAATGAGTATGCCGTAGAGTTCGTAAATTAATATTTATTTATACATTATGAATCTCGTAACTCATCTTAAATAAAAAGTTAAGACCTATCTTTTACTATCGATAAAATTAAAATTTTTTTAAGTCTCATTTGAATTTCTGTCTATCCAAATGATCTAAAAATTTAAAACTCACTTATTTCACATTAAATTTAATATATTCATTTGATATTATTTTATCTAAATAATAATAATCAAAAATCTTAATTTACCAACCATTACTCGTAGGATCGGCACTCTACTGTTAACGAGTCTTATTGCATATTTAGCGCAACAATTTTTATATGAAACGTACGGAGCTCAAAGTTGAAACAATTTTGAATCGATATAAAGGGTGATTTTAATAGTTGAATAATTCCTCCATTTTAATTTGCCAAACCTCCAAAAAGGTGGACATTAATAAAATAAAATTATTAATTATCAAGTCCCACTATCTTTTCTCCTGCTTTTTTTTTAATAATAGGCTCGTTAATTTTTGTCATTCAATTACTTGTTCTAAACAAAAGAAGAAGAAAAAAAAAATTACTTAGAATAAAATTCTTAGAAATTATTTAATGAGATATTAGAGATCACTTTATTTCTACATTACTCAGTTTCACATTTACTTTTAGCAAAGTAATTATAATGTGCATGAATTGGAAGGGAAGAGTGAAGTCATATTTTCTGACTTAAAACAGATAAAAAGAAAGAAAAGCAAAAGAGTATTCACTATTAAAATTCATTTCTTTATCATATATTTTTTCTTCTTTTAAAATGATTCATTTTTAGATTAAAAGAGAAAACCCAAACCAATACTCCCTCCGTCCCTAATGTAATTAGTTCATTTTAAAGTAATTAATAAAAGAGGAACCATTCCATGGATTATTAAAAACATCTAATTAATTTTAATTAGAATTTTTCTATTCTTATATTAAATTCCATTTCATATCAAGAAAAAAGAAACTACAAATTGAGATTTTAATTTTATAAAGATAATCATTAATTACATTTATTGTTTGAATTGGTCAATTGGTTGGAATTTAAATGGGTGGATCGATTCAATTTAAGTGAAATTAGAGAATTTAAAATTTAATTTTAGTTATATGTGTAGTGTATTTATTTTGATCATATATATAATAAATATCAAATTATATAATAAAATTTATATATATATATTAATTTAATTATTTACGGTTGAATTTTGGTTCGATTCTAGTTAAAGTTTTAACCTATATTTAAAAACATAGATATATCCTAAATAAAATTTTGACAAATAAGAGTTGAGGGAAATGCAAAATCAATTTACATGACACAAATTTCGTATATAAAAACATGATTAACGTGTTTGAGAAAATTCTCAGAAATTATTTAATGACAGAGTAGACATCACTTTATACATTACTCACTTTCACGTTTATTTTTAGCAAAG
The DNA here is from genome assembly GCA_948193065.1 of Aleurites moluccanus. Lineage (NCBI taxonomy): Eukaryota > Viridiplantae > Streptophyta > Magnoliopsida > Malpighiales > Euphorbiaceae > Aleurites > Aleurites moluccanus. The sequence continues at coordinate 125 of CANXYC012952418.1, read as the reverse complement.
TAATTATTAATGTTCATGAATAGGAAGGGAAGAGTCAAGTCATGCACCAAGTCATCGTTTATAGTCTTCAAAGAGATGAAAAGAATGAAAAGCAAAAGGGTATTCACTAGTAAAATTCATTTCTT